>JADBJO010003057.1:82500-85000 GCA_016801955.1 Conus betulinus | reverse complement strand
GTGTTATTGACGTCACACACAGTGTGAGCAACTTGAGCGGTCGGCTGTCTGTCCGCTAGCACGCTGTTTGTATCCCTGTGGGAAGCTTGCCCCTGAGACACCTGTGGGACCAGCGACGTTGTTGTCTCTGGAACACAGAAATCCACTCGTAAGTTGCCAATGTTTCTGTTTATTTGTTTCTCTCTCTCTCTAAAAAAAAAAAAAAAGTTTGTTTGTTTATTTAGTGGTGTAAAGCTTCTCGATTACTTGTTGGTCTGTTTCTCATTATGTCACTTGTGTCTAACTCCTAACGTCACTCTCACTATATATATAAAAAAAAAAAATGAACAGCAGAGAGAGAGAGAGAGAGAGAGAGAGAGAGAGAGAGAGAGAGAGAGAGAGAGAGAACAGAACAAGAACAAGAACAAAGAAGGCAAAACGAAGTTATCCATTTTTAATCTATGAACATATTCTTATTGCAGGTTTTCGTGTGTGTATGTGTGTGTGTGTGTGTGTGTGTGTGTGTGTGTGTGTGTGTGTGTGTGTGTGTGCACAACCACCCTTACCGCCCTCCTCTCCCTCTTTTCTTTCCCTTTCCCTTTCTTGTAAATGTGACTCGATTCCAGATGAATTCATTCTATCATAAGCATATTTAGGAATTAAAAAAAAAAACATTTAACGATTTGTTTTTCGAGTAACATTAAATATGAATATCTGTTCCGCAGTTTCATACTTCATCATCCTTTTGAACAGTTCAATGAGCCCACCCGTACATGGGACATTCTTTTCCTTTTTTTTTTGTAACTTTTTTTTTTCACCCATTTCAAACAACACCAGTTCTCTTGCTTCGATTGAAGTCTACATGTCTTTTGCAAGAGAGCTAAATATTTTTTGGGGAAAAAAAAAAACAACGGAGGCCCGGCGTGAAAATATTAGTTATTGTTTATTGTGTGTTATATACGTCTTTGTGCTAGGGAACTCTTGAAAGCCTTGTTTGTGGATCTCAACCCAGTTCACAAGGTGTTGGTAAGCTCACCGTCTACCAGGCTTACACGAGGAATGCTAGTGATAAAGCTGTTTCATAGGCATGTGGAAAACAAGTGTTGTAGAAAAGTTGCCATGTTCGTTTTTGCAGGGAAAAAATGAAAGCGCGCAGCATTCGTATCCCTTCCATTGAAAATGTACTACACCAATTCACGTTTGCCATTCATTTCCGGCGTGGTTACCATCGTCATCATCATCATTGTTATTATTATCATTATTATTGTTATTATTGTTAGTAGTAGAAGTAGTAGTAGTAGTAGTAGTAGTAGTAGCATTACCATTGATATTGGCATTATCATCAGCATTATTATCTTCGTCATCATCATCACCATCTGTAGTCTTCTTTATCTCATTATTATTATTATTATTATTATTATTATCATCATCATCATCATCATCATCAGGCCTATTATTATTGTTATCAGGCCTATTATTATTATTGTGATCAATATTATTATTATCATCATCATTATCATTACTACTGATGTTGTTGTTACATTATGATAAAAATGATAATGATAATTATTATTATTGTTGATATTATTATCACTATATATGATTATTATTATTATTGATATTATTATCATTATCATTATTATCATCATTATCATCTTATTTTAAAAAAATTTCCAGACTCTGACACATACTCTAGTTCAAAGCGGTATGGCGACGGAAGAGGAAGTCGGACAGACCTTGTTCCTGTTTGCTGACCCCGATCCCCCAAGAAAAAGGTCACGGTGGCGCCGCCTTGTGGAATACATGCGAACTAAAATGAGGTGCGAGCAGGATGACCCCGAACTGAGAAGAAAGGTACAAAGAATCTGTCTCGCTGCTTGTTTTGTCTGTCTGTCGGCCTGTCTGTCTGTTTGTCTGTGTGTGTGTGTCTGTTTGTATGTATGACTCTCTCTCTCTCTCTCTCTCTCTCTCTCTCTCTCTCTCTCTCTCTCTCTCTTTTTTTTCTTTTGCTCGCCTTCCCAAGAATAGACTATTACATGCATACGCACACGCGCGCGCGCACAAGCGCACACGCGCGCGCGCGCACAAGCGCACAAGCGCGTGCACACACACACACACACACACACACACACACACACACACACACACACAGTGTATTATGTGGTGTTTTCCTTTCTTTCCTCTTCATGTCTTTTTAATCTGCCTAAGGTTTTAACAGTAACTTTCGTGTGCGTAGCGGCACCGCTAAAATGGCCGAGTGGTCTCACACGGGAAAAAATCAATCATGAATGAAAAAAAGAGTAGCCTGCCTCCGTTAAACGCAATGTGCAAAAAAATGCGCCTGCTGAGAGCCTTAATGGTGTAGGCTTTAGTGTTAGTAGCGGCATCCCTACGACAACCTTTTTAGCCATGGGTAGAATATACAACATAATAAAACAAATACAACTGTAACTTTTCTCCTAGAAAAGTGATTTAACAGACCTACAAACTCCGCAGGCGCTGGTGTCCAAGAAAGGCGCAT
>JADBJO010003057.1:67500-72500 GCA_016801955.1 Conus betulinus | reverse complement strand
TCGCGTGCATGCACGCAGCATAGGCTACAACAAAAATTCACAATCACAGGCGTGTTTGATTAAAAAAAAAATATCACCTTTATTTGAACGTATCATAATCAGATTAGCCTGTTATGTTGCAAGTCTTCTTAAAATAAAATGTATATGGCTATGTTTACATTAAACCAGGTGCGACACGAACAGACTGAATGAGTGCAAGATAAAGCACATAGATCACAACTGAATGGGGTAGCTCTCTTTCATAAGTAACAGTACAGTACAGTACAGTACAAGTGAACACAGCGTTGACTGTGACAAAGCAGCATGAAATTAAAGATGGCGTCTAAGGAAGGGATGTAACTCTAAAACGAGCCGAAGACATGGAGGAGAAAGACGCTGATTTTGTTGACGTCCTTGTAAGCGGTAAAAACTCTACAAGAGAAACAAAATGATGCAAAGATCATATAAATGCATAACTCCAGGACTAAAAAAAAAAAAAAAAAAAAAAAAAAAAAAAAAGGAGTACAAAGAAACTCGTGGAGAGCGTGGCAGCAGAGAGTCCTCAGAAGAGAAGCACCCTTCAAGCAAGTGTGTTTCGGCCCTTATCTCCTGACACTCCGGGGGTTGGGCCACACCCGGTTCATGACTCCGGATGTCCCTCTGCTGCCCCTTTTTCCATCTTGGGACGAGTCATAGCTGGGATTCGAACCCATGACCCTCTGGACAAAAAGAAAAATTAAGCGAAGGTCATATAGGCCCTATCATACAGGCCTAAAGATGGAAGCCAAACGAAATTTTGGGTTCCCTCTTTCTCGTCATAGTCTTTCAGGTTCGAAAAAACTCCATGAAAGCCAGGCAGAGGTCTAGGGTGACGGTCGACAGAGTGAGTGGATGAAGGTGAGTGAGTACAGGCCGGAGATGAAACAAGGAAAGACAAGAATGGGGTTGCTGACTCACTGAAGCGAGGGGCTTAGCACAAAAAGTCTAAAAGTTTACTTGCATTTCACTTCCACCACGTTGAAACCATGGGATGATCTTGGCTAAACTTTAATCGTAATCGTATACAGAAAGCCAGACAAAAGCATATACATTAATAACAGCGTGTTCTTATACGACCTGACATGGGGTGGATAGCTGGTGAACGATACTTGTAATTGTATGTTAAAAGAAAATCTTAATTAGGCAAGGAACAGTAAACAGTAAATACAAAAACACGTAGGGTAACTCTTGCACCCCATGATGATCAAGGTAGCAAGAGTTGTCCTACTTGTTTGTATATTAAGGTTAAAGGTTTAGCTCTGACAGCCCTGATGATCGTGTGGGCTGTAAACTCTTACAGGCTCACAGTGTCTGGGGCAAGCACGATGGAGGGCTTTGGCCACCCCGCCTTAACTTTCCTTAATCTGAATCAGATTGCCATTTACTGCCCTGAGGCAGAGAGGTCTTTCAAGCCATTTAAATCACCCCACGATTGGTTCGAACTCACCACCGCCAGCTCCACAGTTACATGCTCCAAGTATTTGATCACGTGCTCCTAAATCGTGTATATATATATATATATATATATATATATATATATATATATATATATAATGCTGTGCAGAAGAACAACGATTGGCTAAGTCGTTTTTAGTGATTTGTCCTTTTGTTTCTCCGGTCTCTTGAAGACTTCAGGGCCGAAACGCGCTACGTTTTGTGTGTGTGTGTGTGTGTGTGTGTGTGTGTGTGTGTGTGTGTGTGTGTGTGTGTGTGTGTGTGTGTGTGTGTGTGTTTGATTTTTTTCTTTTCTTTTTTTTTTTTACTTTGCGCGCTGCATTCTTCACGTGAGCCAACAACCTTTTATCTAAAAAAAGATCAAGAGTTCATCCGTCCTTGATTTTTTACACTAACGACGAAGAACTCAGACTGATACATCCGAATGAAGAAATCTGTATTTGTTGAAGCCAAGCCGTACACAGGAGAAACATCAATCGCGACACTTACGTTGCAATCTTGCAAAACAAAAACAGAGCAGGAATGGCAGGGTGGAACTGGGGTGAAAGTGAGAGGAGGGGGAGGAGGAGTTATCAAAAAGAAAACAAAAATAAATGCATAAGCAACACATACACACCTAACCACCCCTTTTGATATCTCCCCTCTCCTGTAATTCGTTTCTTTACAAGTCTTGTACCCCCTCCCTCTCCCCTACCCCCCCCCCCCCCCCCCCCCCCCCCCCCCCCCCCCCCCCCCCCCCCCCCCACCCTTTTTTCTTTCTTTTCTTTTCAAAGACAAGCAGTAAAAAACTAATCGGCCCTACATGATTAAACACAGGTATAATACGCAACAGCACATGGACACATATACTAACACAGACATGAACATACTTTTTTAGGGGGAGAGGGGGGGGGGGGGGGGGGCAGGGGGCCAGAGGAGGAATAGAAGAACACGTAAATGCCTTAAAAATGGACAGAACTTTATCCTTCCTTCCTCCTAAAATGATCAAGTGAAAAAAAAACAAAACAAAAAACAAAAAACAAACAAAAACAAAACAAACAAAAAAAAAAAAAAGCAAGCAAGTGACGGAACAAACAGACAAACAAAACACGAAATAAGATAGCTGGCAAATCTTCACACATACTCAAATCCCCCCCCCCCCCCCCCCCCCCCCCCCCCCCCCCCCTCCACGGCCCTCCTCCACACCAAATCCTCTTACCTTTCCCACCGATCATCCTAACTCCGTAACCCTAATCCTCAGCAGAAAATGAAAATCAGCAAGGCCCACCCATCAACAACGCAACAACAACAGTCGCTTTACAACAACAACAACAACAACAACAACAACAAAGTGGTATGTTCTTATTCACAGTTCTCACATGCCTCCAAACAGATGAGGCACTAGAATCAGCCATTAAAAAAAAAAGCGGTATGTTTCTTATACGCAGTTCTAAGACACCGTCAAACAGATGAGGCACTAATTAGCCATTAGGAAAAAAAAAAAAAAAAAAAAAAAGACGCAAGTAACCTCAACACGCAGTTCTCCACCCTGCACTAATAGTAATCCTCAAAGGGCATGTTGCCGTGGCGGTTGTGCTGGTGCGTGAGGCCGTAGACCTGACTGCGGAGCATGGGCCCGTAGACGGAGTAGACGGGGCGCCTGTAGTTGGAGGTCATCATGTTGGAGTAGGGGTAGAGGTTCTCGTCGCGGTACCCCAGCCGTTGGATGCCCCGGGCGCGGGTGGTCTCCGAGTGGGGGCGCCCGGTCCTCATGAAGGTTTTGTAATCCACTGGCCAGTCTTTGTCCTGTCGTGACCACAAAAAAAAAAAAAGGAATCTTCAATAAATGTCAGCGAACCGCCCAGAGAAACGTGGACAAACGAGTCACAAGACAAAACACAATGCGTTTCGACCTCTTAGGTCTTCCTCAGGTGAAACAAAAAAGCGAATAAAATAACGAAAATGCACTTAGCTTTGATCGCTTCAGATTGCTTCGTTATTTTATTCGTTTTTGTTTCACCTGAGGAAGACCTACGAGGTCGAAACGCGTTGTGTTTTGTCTTGTGACTCGTTTGTCCACGTTTCTCTGGGCGATTCGCTGACATTTATTAAGATTTGTTTAGATTTCCGCCTGCAGTCGTTTCACTTTGCCACAAAAAAAAGAAGAAGAAAGTTGAGAATCAAGTGTGTTGGTGTGTTCACCATGTCCGTCTGCATGGATGTGTTCACCATGTCGGTCTGCATGGAATCCAACAGACGAATGAGAACACCAAACAGATAAGAAAACAACGTTAATGTTTTTATTGTCCTTTCTAATCATGACTGTAATAAGACACAGGCCAACGCCTCTCTCAAAGAAAGAAAGCCAAGAAAGCCTTTTTTTTTTTCCCCCTCCCCACACTTTCGTTTGTTTCATTTACTACCCTTCACTAGCTGCTTTGAGGGGTGCTGTTGGATTCTTTTTTTGAACCCTTGGTGGTGAGAAACACCACAGTATTATGGACTGTGGGGTGTCTCTGTTTGATGCCAGGAGCACAGACACAATCAGCCGTGTCTCCCTGATGAGTCCATCCAGCGGACGAAAGGCCTAGGAGCAGGCAATACAAACTAATCTGTCTTCAAGAGGGATTACGATGGTTCCCTCATGCAGCTAGTGAAGAGTTTTCATATTTATAATATATTTTCTTGATTTCATGTTCCCATTTTCTTCATCTTCAACACCCCCTCCCCCCTCTTAAGTTCAAATCTTTGTCAAGTCATTACTGTGATGAGAGAGAGGGCCGTTGGCCTGCGCTTGGTATTCCCCCCACTGTTACATTGTTCGTCTTTGTATTTATCTGACTTTATTCAAGTTTAAAAAGGCTGTGCCAGTCTTGAATAAAAGTTTCTCTGTGTTAGGTTTCCTTATATGGGAACAAGACTTACCCTACTTGTTTAGCGTTTATTGTTTACTGTTCACTGCCTCATTTTATTTTCAATTTAGTCTGTGTAGTTTTTGGCGACTGGTCGCAGTCAGTGTCGGTGCCGTTGGTCGTCTGCTTTCTGTGGCAGTCTCCTCCCCAGGCCTTGTACAGTCCCTTTTCAGGGCTTCTTGATATGGATCCCGCACGATCCAGTTTCTGCCAGCTCGGGTAGAACACCCTAACTGGTTGGTCGCCTCCCCCCCCTCTTCCCCCCCCCCCCCCCTCCCCCCTCCCCGCTGGCTGGGAAGCCAGAGGACAGGGGTTGTGAGTCTCAGAGGTTCGACCCACGAGCTGGAATGGGGCGCTGTATAATTATGGTTAAAAAGGACGGGATAATTCTTTAATTGTCAGCACACTCTCGGCGGTCAGAAATGCAATGTAACCCGCTTCTGCTCATGAAGAACACCACGTACACATTGTGCGCTTTTAGTTAGGTATGATAACAGGAACCACTAAGGAAAGTTGCTGCTTTTTTTGTTGTCGTTTTTTATCACGTTTTTTTTTTTCTTCTTTTGAGATCACCCCTGAAAGCTTGGTGTTCCATGTTCCGCCTAACGGTGGCCATTGTTGGAGCAGTCTCTATAA
>JADBJO010003057.1:22500-60000 GCA_016801955.1 Conus betulinus | reverse complement strand
GGGGGGGGGGGGGGATGGATCATAGTCAGTTTCCTTGCACATTAGAACAGGTATGGTCCATGCATAACGGGGAGAAATGGGATGGGGGATGATCAGAATGGGTACGGTTCATGTAATGGGGGACTGGATGGGAGATGGTACGTTCCCTGCGTAGCGGAATGGGTATGGCCCATGTAAAGGTGTGTGTGAGATGATCAGTTCCCCCGCAGAATAAAATGGGTATGGTCTATGAAAAGGGGAATAGGACCTGGGATGGTTGGTTCCCTTCCCAGAAATTTGGGTCCTGGTCCATGTTAGGAGGGATGGAGGAAGGTGTAGGTTGGGGACAGCGGTTGGTGGGAGTGGGTGGGAACGCCGCCCTTTCTGTTCAGTGAAAAAGCATGGTCCAGGGAAAGGTGGGTGGAGGGTTCATGTAGTCACTGTCCCGGGGAGAATATCACATGCAGACGCTATTGAATATACTGTTTTGATGAAGGATGATTTTGTGATCCCAATTAGGATCGGATGCCAACTTTTTTTTCTTCATCTTTTTTTTTTCTTTTCTTTTCTTAGTGGTTGCTGTTACACTTAAACTCCAACTGATTAAAAGTAATTCCCATCATTTCATTATGATATCTCATTACAGTTACTGGGTGGGTTTTTGTTTTGGACTGTACTATGCTTCAAATACAGCAGGGGCAAAGTCAATTTCAAGCACACATCAGTGACAAAAAATGACACAGAGAAAAATATCAAGAAGAAAAATCAAAAGGGACAGAAGTCATGCACATCCATCAGATGGTATTTTTCTTCTCTCAGGAAAAAAGATCTACAGCTTCTGCTGAAGCGAGTCATTTATCTTAGTTTTATGACCATCACAAAGTGCATGCTTATTATGACACTTGTTGAAAACTATGACCTCTTAGAATAGATTATCACAACAACAAAAAAAAAAAAAGAAGAAATTTACGAGAGTGAAAGAGAGGTGAAGAAGAGCCCCAGGTTAGAAATGAAAAAAAACAAAACAAAAGATCTGAAATGTAGTCTGGATTTTGATTCACATACATACTACATCAGCACATAGCTCTCATTTGGATTTTGAGAAAAGGTCAAATGCAGGTGACCTCATTTTGCCACTTTTTTGTGCACTTGTATTATTTTCATTATTTTGAATTATGAAATGGTACATAATTTAGTTTGATACCTGTATTATACTTATTATTTTGAATTATAAAATTGTACAGGGTTTAATTTGATGTGCCACATCACTGATTTGCAATGCTGTTTTAATTGACACGTCTTGGTTTCTTTCTTTTTCTGTTTTTCCATTTTACACCAAATTGTACAATTTTTTTTTTTTTTTGTGAATGTGCAAATGAATCACACCCAGTGCATCTTATAAAAGTTGTCAGTAAAGTTTGTAGCTTTTAATTTTTTGAGCACTTCATTCCACCTGTCTGATGTTTGAGCAGAATGTCTAAGCCTGCGTGCATGTTTGTTTGTCGTTTTGTTCGTTTGCTCTGCTTTTAGAATGTGAATGCGACAGTGCAGCATTTTTACTTGAGTTATGTCTCGTGAGAAGGGGTGACATTGGTGATTGCAAGTGTTGATTTGTCGGCAACAAATGCATATCATGTTCTTTTTTATATCATGCTTATAAAAGCATTGAAAACATCATTTTCTTTTTATATCATGCTTAATAAAGTATTGAAAACATGATCTGGGCGTGTACAAGTGTGTGTGTGTGTGTGTGTGTGTGTGTGTGTGTGTGTGTGTGTGTGTGCATTTTTTATGCAGCATAAAAGACAAATAATTTTTCCCAATTAGATAGGTAAATTGTTTGCAATGATGAAATAAGAAGCTACAAACAAAACATCTTAAGTTCAGTATTTAAAGTGGTCAGGGCTAACAAAGGAGGGAAAAAGTCAGCGTAGTTGAAGAAATGCATGTCTGCATTGCAGACTCATCAGCTTCGGGAGGTGGTCTCTTGGCGATGTCCCTAGGAAATGTGAGGGGGAAAAAAGGCTGTAATTGAGCATCATGTTTAACAATAAAGATGAATACATTTTTCTCCTAAAAATGTTCTTCCCATAATTTTCCATTCCATCATTTTCGTCTTGAATTGTTCTAAAACAGGTTGAAGACATCTTTTGCATCGAGTCCTGATAGTAACCGAGTAGTAAAAAGTATACTGAATGATGATATGCAGCAGATCCCTTCTTCTGTAATTAACATATCTTTTTCATAATGCTAAATTTCTACTTTTTTTTGTTTCAAAGTTTGGAAGTGGGGGTAGGGGATAGAGAGAGGTAGGAGGGGGAATTGGTGAAAGGGTAGGGGAAAATGTGTTTTGAAGATGGAATTCCTCAAAATGGCAAAGGATTTAAAGTCTTGTAAGATACCTCTATACAAACAAATAATGTTTCTGTCTTTTAAGTGCTAAAACTACACTTAACACACACTTATGCAAACACAAATTATACACACACACATGTATGAACATGATGTTTGTTTTCATCTGCATGTAGGTGTTCATTACCGTTTCCATTTGCTTATAGTAGTACTGGCCTTATGGACAGCACTTGCGCCTATGAATTGAATAGGTCCTATGTGAACTCTCTTCAAATCTTGCAGAAGGCCATTTATTTCCCCTTCCCCTGATTCATCCCAAATGCAAAGGGAGGAAAAGCCAGCGCTGGTTTAAACTCGGTATTCATCTGTCCACACTTGAAAGGATGAGAATCGTGTATCATATTCCTCATCTCCCTTCCCCCCATCCCCACCTTGAGGCACTATGGGTGCTAGTCTTTAGGTGGTGATGAGATGATTAAACATGGGATCCTAAGAGCTGCATACACCTGGCGTACTTTATAAAACCCATGGCAATGAGAAAACATGCAGGGAAAAATTCTGTAGAATATTCTATGTCAACTAGAAAAAAATAACAAAACAGATACAAACATTGAAAAAAAAAAAAAAAAAAAAAGATGCAGGTGATGCTATGATTTCTTTTTTTTTTTTTTTTTTTTTTTTTTGCTGTCACAACCTCTGTGCCTTCTCAGAGGCAGTGCACCCACGCCGCTCATTCCGACACCCTGTTCACAGCCACGGCCCCATCGGCCCAGCCGCAGCTCCGGCACCGGCAATCCACAGTCAATGTCAAGTCGTCAAGAGGCAACCCACCAGAGGAGACATTGCACTGCTGCCGAGTCACTTCAGTGGTGTTCAGTGGCGCCTGTTCTGATCTAACATAGGCAGGACACCACCTACTAAGCCCCCTACTGATGACAATAATTGCTTAGTTGCGGAGCCGGCACGAGTGAGCTCTCCCTCGGAGGGCGCCACCACGTCAGGGCCCACCACGACAACCATGGACCATGGACCCGCCGATACCGGTGACCCTGACGGAACCAAACCAAGCCACAGATGTGGAAAGGACATCGAAACTGAGATCACCATGAGAGCAGGGCATGAAGGGCCACAGAATTTGAGACATTTTTTTTTTTTTTTTTTAATGCTGATCGATGAGAATGAGGATGATTATGATGATGCTACGGATTTCCATTTGGTCTGAGACTACATGACAGGGCTGTACTCTACGCTTCCTTTCATAATATATATCCCAGCGTCAACCAACAGGCCCGAGAGATACAGACACCTGCAGTGTTGGTCAGGAAATTTGAGCAACACTCTCAGAAACGCATCCATTAAGTGGATGAAACTCGACTGTGTGTTCCAGTCTTCCCAATTGAGTCCGCAGCAAACTCAACTCTGGGTAGGAGCCGGTCGGGGCAGAAAAAACCCACATGACTTCTGATGGGATTCGAACCCACGACCTCCCAGCCGGGAGTCCGCGACGCTAACCACTTCGCCACGGCCGCTGGTTATGCTATGATTTCTTTGTCTTTGAACATTGCTATACAATGGAATTCGAATGAACAGTTTTGACTGAGAAGAAGACTGTCCCACTAAGCTGTGAATGAGTTAGGGCTTGATTGATGAGGACTGCTCCACCACGGCAGGGTCCTTGCTTCTTCTGAGTGAGGGTCTGACTGCAGAAGACTGTTCCATCTGGGCAAAGATCGGGGGGTTCTTCTGTTTTGTTGCGTTTAACAAAATGTTTATGGGCTGAACTTACAGAAATGTTGCTGATGTATCAATTTTGCGCACTGTCCTCTTTTTGTGCACCTGTAAGCTCCAATTGTTTAAATAAATCATTAAAAAAATATTTTAAAAATCTGGGTTTCTCAGCGAGGGTTAGACTGAAGATTTCCACCTTGATGGAGGTCTAGGTTCAATTGAATAGAACTCTTTTGTGTTGGCAGAGGTCTGGTTTCTCCACTGTGCATTATATGTTGGTGATGTCCGTAGCACAGACTTCTTTTTTTTTGTTAAACAAAAAGAACAACTGACCGGAAAAGAGAGAAGATTCTAACAAAAGTGGAGTACAACACAAACGAGAGAAGGCGAATCAGTTTGAGCCTGACAGAAATGGCTGGAATTAAGAATTACTGAGAGAAGAGGAGAAAAAAGGAAAATGGAAGGGGATGGTGAAGGGAAACTGTTAGAAAAACAAATAGTGAAAAAATGATTAACAGCAAATGACAGTGTATCAAAATACAATAATTTGTAAACTGGTAAACACACAGGGGGGGCAGGACACGCATACACACCACACTTTGAATATTTTTTGCAGCTTTATTTTCCCCGCAAGTATGTATGCAAATTGATGTGGGAAAAGGATTCAGGTTTTCAGCAGAAACTCCATTGATCGAAGCACAAATCATAGCCAAAGAACAAACAAACAAAATGTTCCTACTCACTGTAAGACCCACTCCCTGCAAGAATGAGCTTGTACGTGCTTAACAACACGCGGATCCATGTTGAACTGAAGAGTATTACACATTTCTCATATTTACAGGTCATATTTCATTATAGTAAACATGGAGCTATGAGCCAGTCAAGAACACACATTTGGTCTCGCATGCGCTTGTGTGCCGTACACACACATACACATTCTTACCGGAATACATTTGTACAATATCCATGTTCACTACCCTCAACTGGTTTCCAAGTCTCTCACTTTCTTTCTCTCTCTCTCGCTCTCACTCACACACACACACACACACACACACACTCTCTCTGCACTCATCCACATGTATGTACACCATTGCAATGACTACTATACACATACATCTTCCAGGGATGACAGGTAAAGAGGGAAATAGGAAAGAGAGCAGGGATTGGGGAATGGGGATGGCTGTTAGAAAACGACAGTACCCAACATTTTCCTCTCTGAATTCGCTCGTCCCATCTTGCTGATCCATGACGCATGATGGGGTTCTGCACTACCAGGGTCAAGCAAAACAAACTCAAAAAACAAAAAAAAAAAAAAAAAAACAAAAAAAAACAAACAACAACTCCACCCTATTTTTAGGCCTCTGTCACATGACAATGTTGCCAGGTGACTGACTACCCATTCCACGAAGGCCCACACACTCTACAGCAAAGAAAATAGCAAAACTGATAACCTTTCAAGGCATGTCATGCGCTGACCTGCCCACCTCATGTCGACCTTAAGAGTAGCAGTTTCATGATGTGGTAAAAATAACCATGGCCCATGGGAAAATATCATGTGCTGGAAGTGTTGCATGGCACCGTCGACTGTTTGACTGGTGCAGCAAAGTAATCATTGGAGAGACCTGCCAGCTAAGATTTTGGTGCCCATTCCCTGCAATACTGCATCCCAAAGGTGAAGTGGCAACAGAATAAACTAATCCAAAACAAAGGTTTTATCATGCTAAGAATTTGAAGCACGACTGTCCAGTTTTGTTCTGCTACTCAACCGTCCAGCCAGGCATAAGGGCAAAGTCATGTGTCTCCCAGCACCACCATTCATTGGCTCATGATGCGAAATGCAAGAAACGCACTTCGTCACACTAAAGCGCATCACGAAATGAGTTAACGCATGGGGTACTTTATAAAAAATCCATTCCTAACAAAAGTACACCCGGAAGGAAACGCAGGGAACACCTTGCCGCACACTTAACTCTATATTTTGCAAGACCTGCAGGACACAGCCCTAATACTGAATTCACTGTCACAAAACAACAACAACAAATAAAGGAACACACTAGTTCCACACCCAAGACTTTGACTGAAATATGGTTGTTGGGAAAAAAAAAAAAAAAAAAAAAAAAAACAAAAGAAAATCAATAACTCCGGCCACAAACTCAGCAGTGTAAAGCACTCCCCAGTTTATCAAGCCAGGCCTTGGCCACACATAGCACCATAGTCTTCGCATGACGAACAGCATCTTGTACAAATCAGCGTCACATTTTCTCCACAGGTTAACCTCTCAACAAAGACCTCCAGAAACCCTTGAATCAAAGTGGATCTTTCATGGAAGTCATATTTGACAGGTAAATGTAGTTTACACAAAGAGGAAAAAAAAAGATCCAGAAAATCTAAATCTTCAGCCACATTTGTGATTTAACCAACAATTAACCAGAATTGCAATGTTAAATTAGTAGACTGTGAGTGCGACTGACATACTGGCCACCACTTTTGGTCTAGGTTGCAGGCAGGGAAATATTAGTTAAGACTTTGTCACACAGGAATGTCAAAGGGAAACTACCCTCTGTACTTCCAGGGAAGCCGCATTTTTTTTTTTTTTTTTTTTTTTTTTTTTTTTCGTTTTTTTGTTGTTGATTTGAAATCATGGCTAAGTAACAGTTTTACACCACTCAACAAATGCCTGATCAAATCTTCATGGACAAAAGCAGCATTGCAGACAATAATGACTTGAGCGACAGTTCCAACAGTTTCTTTTGGCCACAGTTCAAACAAAAGAATGCTGTTGAAAGTACTTACTGTCAAAGCACCAGCTCGAAATTTTTATGAGTTTGCACTTGACTTATTTGTGTATCATACATGCATTTTTTTCCCAAAATGATTGTTAGTTTTTAACCTGTTCTGAACAGACAAAAACACAGCAAAGAATCATCTTTGCACAATTTCACAGGGTTTTAAGCAAATATCTATTCACCAACAAGCACAGAAGGGGTTATAAAGTAACCCAACCAACAGGACTGGCAGCAGCAAATATCAAAAACACTTGATCCAGGGGCAGAAACTACGCTCTATTGCTGGGTCAGAAATGTGTTAATGAGGAGCTGAATAAAGGGAGGTCTTTGCTGTGAAGTTTCGATGTATTTGTAAACTGTCTTTACTCACAGACCACACTATAAGCAGACTGTAGTAAGCTGAAGTTACCATTTTTCACACGCGCACACACACACACACAAAGTTCAGCTACATCTATACAAAAAGAAGACCTTCACCTGTAAAAGAAGTTCCCACATTTAATCTTATTCTTCAAACAAGTATGCTGTCTCATCCATGCCTATTCCAAACCACTGCTCCTCTGTGCACAACCACTCCCTCCTTCAGCTCTTATATCCCAATATTCCCCCTTTTTTTTTCTTTTTCTTTCATATGAATAATACTGGAAGCTCAAGTTCCACACTACAGCCCAGGTGAACACACTGGGCCATCTCGATGCTGTCACCAAGCCAGATCGAAAAAAAAAAAAAAAAAGTTGCATCCTGATAAAAAACAACATAGAGAGGCAGTCTTTACACATGTGTGACCACCATATGGCAGATCAGCTACACCACAGACTCGTTCAGACTGATAAAACTACGCTGTGCTGGAGACGCCAGGCAATCGCCTTAATCTGTCACCCCACAATAAATCGACTATACGTTAGAATGCCAGCATATGAAGACATTTAAGATTGGATAGCTAGAGTCCATCTGGACAGCGTATACAGTTTCATTACCTTGTTGCTAAATTACAACAACAACAACACAACAACAAACTGGCAAATTATAAACTGTGACCTATTCAAAAAAAAAAAAAAGAGGAAAAGACTATCTGGAACCAAGACACAATAATGGACAACGAATGTGGAAAAAACTTAAGATGACAGTAACAAAAAAAAAAATATTAAAAACACACACACACACACCAAACATACACACACACAAGGAAAAAAACAGCCCAGAGCGTATAGAAAAGACAAAATCATGAGTATAAAACTTTCGGAAGACAGGAATAACTCCAGACTAACCTCACAGTAAACCACTGATTGAACTAACAACTCTTTCATCTCAATGCAAACTGATAGCATGCTGAGCATGGTTTAAACACACACACACACAAACAAGAAAGATAACATCATCACTGGAAACTGTTTTTCACTGGCCAGAGCATGACATTTCCACAACATTTGGCACTGGTCTGAACTCAAACTGGTCATAGGAGTTAAAGTAGACAAAGTACAATGTTCCTTCCATGTCTGTGAGCTTGGTGTCAGATACACAAGGACAAACAATCACCCAAATGGAGTCAACATTTTTGCACACATCGCCATGTTCGCTGGTGCTCAGACACTGCTACAAACGAGTGGACAAGCATAAAACATAACAGCGGACTTCAAAGCTGTCAAGACTTGAAAACTATTCATAACTTATCTAAATGACCAAAATACAAACAATACATAAAATCATAAATTTCACACAGCACAGAAAGTGAAACAAACGCTTATATACACAGCAAATAACCTCACTAGTTGCATACTGCTCATCACAGTTATCATCCGTGCAAAATAAAATGGATTTCCAAGAGACTAGAGACCAGCAATTACCATCTACATATCAAACACAACAGTAATCCCTTCAACCTTCTCATCCTTTTCAGAAAATTAGGACACGCACACATACATACATGCCAAAACATACAAGACAAAAAAAAAAAAAAGGAATTGAAAAAAAAACACACATATCAATCTTCAACGTAAATTAAGATGAAAAAAAAAATTGATGCTCCACTCTAACAATGTAACATGCAGCGGCTAAAGCCGCAGCCTCAGTAGAATGATGTCTCAGTGCACACAGTAATCCTCAATCCCAGGGACATCACACAGGCCACTGGTTTTACCAGCACCTACCTACATGCAGTTCCTCCTTCAGTTTTTTCTCTCACAGCGTTGCTTTGAACCAGGTCAAAGTCCGCCGTGCTTTCTCCAAGCAAGATGGCTGCGCCACTGTAATGTTAGCAGGACTCACTGTGAGAGGCTACTGAACTCGTGACAGCCGACGGACCTGACAATGAACACATCCATTCATGTCACTGTGGGAACATCACTTTGCTGGAATACTCTTCTCATTCTTCCGTAGGCCTTTGCTGAGGCACAGTTTAAACGTTTTTCAGGCTTGTGCCTTATTCAGAGACAGTTTCAAAATGTTCAGAAAGTTACAGGCTCCACTCATGGAATATCTTGTTTGGATGAAATCATTTGTATAAACGTAGCGAACGTTCAAATCTGGTATCGTTTTTAGTTTCGCTGAATCTGTAAAAGAAAGCCAAAATAATGAGTCATGATTAAAACTTGATGACTTTCTTTATTTAACAATGTATTCTTTGAGTTGATTAAAAAAAACACAACAACAAAAAAAACAACTAGCCATCAGCCATCATTCTACTGATCCACATTTGCTTCAGACATATCTTCACACTTGCTAAAAAAAAAACATATTCCCACCCTTCCTTCACCTTCTGTCCCCCATCACCTTCACTCCAAACACACCTACACACCATGCTGAAAATAATTTACCTCATGATGAATGCACTGCACTTATTCAGACCCTAAAAATGTTTAAAAAAAAAACCCAAACAAAACTCTTTCAGTCTCACCAATTCAACATCTGAAGAGCCATGGATGCCTGGGTCTTCTACCAAGTATCACAATGCCCATGCCAATGCCAAACAGAATAACTAGTTTCAGCCATGAACATTTCCTCAACTCAAACTTTAAATGATCAGAATGTCAAAATGCCCTGTATGTCTTCGGCTCCACTCCCGTCACAGCAAGAACAGAACACACAAGGAATACATGACTATAATGATGATTTCATCTGTACACGATCACAAGTACTTCAAGTGCAATCCAGTATTCCGTTTGGTCACTTTCATTCAGAGCCACAACACAAGACCTTGACTTGTAGTCACTGTTGAGATATATGGCTGGAGGAAGGGGGGGGGGGGGGGGGGGGGGGGGAGGGTCGGGATGCAGTCTGCAACTACTGGACTGGCTGAGCGTGTCAACAGCAGAGTGGGACTGATTAGGGAGAATCAACAAAAGCTATGCAAACTAATTCGCCATCAGCAGGAGGTAAATCAGTAAGAATCGACAAAAGATCCACAAACTAAATACGTCACATGCTTGATGGGGAAACAAATCTAGCAGGAAAAAAAACCCCGAAACAAACAAGACCTGGGCCACCGGACCACCACACACAAATGAGTGAACACATGGCAACACAGATGCAGTTTCCGCTCAACACACAAACAAACAAACAAACAAAACAAAAAAAAAGACAAAAATAGAAATGAATTATTTGTGCCTTTAGCTTTGTCATGTTTGTTCGTCTTTCCTGTAGAAGGCGCAGAACAGAAAAGCACTAACTTTCAACTGTCCTGTGTTTGTTCCATCCGTTCGATGGTCAAGTCGCCCATCTCTTCTTCCCTTGCCTCAGCTTTTGCCTGCAGTCTGGCCAAGCCAGCAGAAAATCAATTGATCTGCGAAATAAACATCAAGGACACAGGCCATCTGGCTCACCACCTGTCATGGCCCAAAACCTGTGTCAAGTTGAGGCCTGAAGCCCCCTTCATACTGTTCATCATGATGCGTAGTTTGCTGCGAAGATTACCTACACGACTTCGGACACAGGAAGCCTCTCTGCTGCATAATGATCTTTCTTCTCCTGGAAAAGGAGCCAACATCTTCAAGTGTAAAAAAAAGAAAAAAAAAAAAGGAAAAAGAAAACCACATAGCAATCCTCTCCGTCAGAGATGTAGAATTTTTTTTTTTTTTTTTTTTTTTTTGGGGGGGGGGGGGGGGGGGGGGGGTATGCCAGGGAAGCCTGCTAAGTTTTTGAATAGTGGCCATCTAAAACACCTGAGATCAACAGAAAAAAAAAAAAAAAAAAAAACTCTATGTCTAGCAATGTTGTAATGTGTTTATATTTCAATGCAGTTGTTCCTATATGAGCATTTCGTCCCCCCCACCCCTGTTCCAGTCTCCCCACCTTACACCCCTTTCCACACCTTCACTACATTTGTGAAAAAAGAAAACAAGAACTAAAAAAAAAAAAAGGAGCTACCCACTAAACAGTTCTAAAAATATGCATCAACCTCCATTTCCATGTTTATTCTTTCAATGATTGCTTTCTTCTCTTATGACCCCCCCCCTCCCCATTCACTTTGTTATACATACGCACATTCTCTCTCTCTCTCTCTCTCTCTCACACACACACACACACACACACACACACACACACACACACACGTATACACACTAACTCACTCACATAATGGAGATTAAGAAGTCATGTCACTCTAAATGAAATTGTTGCTCAAGAAGCTCTCGAGTTTCAGTGGGAAAGTAGGTGAATAACTCATTCGCCAGCAAACCACAAGAGATTCCTGGATCTGTGGTTTTAACCTCAAAAAGAGCAGGACGGGGAGAGTGGAGGGGGGGGGGGGGGGGAGAGTTCCTACCATTTTTCATGAGACCTAAAGAGGTGGTCTGAGTTTAGATGAAATTTGAAGCCTGCATGCAACAAGCATTCATGCACTTCAAAGAATCTATTCTGTTGCTAAAAATTACCATGAAAGGTAAATAAGAAGAGTAGAAACACCGCTCAGACAGGTACGCAAGAACATATGATGACACAAAAAGAAAAAAAAACCCACATACACACACAGGTGACTCTGCATGCCATGTTCTCCCAAAGCACAGCAGCCTGAAGCACAGAAATCTGTCATGAATTTGAAGTGACCCAACACAGTGCAACACAACTTCCCCCAGACAAACCATTTTGAGCTGTGCAAACAACACATCCGGACGATGTTCATTTCAGCAGCTTCACCGAAGCAAATTAAAACTGAGAGATAAAAAGACAAAGCAGCTGTGACAGGTTGAAACTGGAAAATGTCATCTGTGAAGGTCAAATCGCCTCTGAAGGGCAGAGAATGAGAGGGGGCAAGGGTCGGGGAGAAGAAGTGTGCATACGTTATGAGAACTGACACAGCAATGAATTGAGAATCAAAGCAGACATATTAATCAAGGTAAGTACTTCAATTATAAAAAAAAAAAAAAGTATGATGTTAAAAACAACAAAGCTGACACAGTACAAACACACTACGCTTTGATGGAAAAGACTGTCAGAGACACATTGGTCAACTTTTTCTCATTGTTCCTACAACTACTGCATGAGACCATTTCTGCTGCGCTAAAGGACACCCATCAGACTAAACAAGTACACTAATGCCCACTATCAATTCTACACTGTCAGGCAGACACAGCTCAAGGTAAAACACCTACACCCCAAACAGTAACACCTGCTGACTATCAGAACAAACCGCCAGATCTTGCAACTCAAGAGACGATAAAAGATTCATGGCAAATAATCCATACCCCAAGCAGTTCAAAAAACAAACTCAATCGCCCGTCAGAACAAAACTCAGGTGCCACCAAGTTCTGTGCCTTATAACAGAAAAGGGTAGACAGATATTCTTAAAAGCTGGTGCACAAACCCAGAGTGAAAAGAAACTGAAGCTGATTCTTACACGCAGATTCTCCCTTCTCCAAGCTGTGCCCAACACACACTTCGTTCTTCAAAACTCATGATCCACTCTTCAGCTCTGCCCGACACAACCTTCCTTCGACAGCTCTGCAAATCAAACACTCCGTCTGCGACTGTCCAATAATGTATGTCATACACTCCCATCTCAAGCTCTGCCAAACACACTCCCTCTTGTCATTGCCCAATAATGAATGCCGTGTACTTGCTTCTCAAGCTCTAACTCACACACACACACTCCCTTTGCCACTTTTCCATAATGTGGGCCATACACTCATTTCTCTAGCCATCCATAAACATTCTCCCATATGTAATAATACCCCAGACAAACTGTCACTTTCATAATGCAAGGTCTGGTGATGTACATTTTACTCCTCCTTCTCAAACTCCGACAAACTCACTCCTTTCTCTCGTGCTGGTAGGTGCTCATTCTCTTCTTCTGGCTCTGCCACAAACACTCCTTCAGCTTTTCTGAACATAGTTCCCTACTCCGAGTTCTGCTGCACACTCACACACACACTCCCTTCTCTTAAGTTCTGTAGAACATGCATTCTCGCTCTCCTCTAGTTTTGTGCAACACACCCCTTGACCTCTAAGATCTACACTCTCTTCTCCCTGTTTTGTGAAACACACTCCCTTGACCCCTAAGACCTACACTCTCTTCTCCCCGTTTTGTGAAACACACCCCCTTGACCTCTAAGACCTACACTCTCTTCTCCCTGTTTTGTGTGAAACACCCCCCTTGACCTCTAAGCTCTACACTCTCTTCTCCCTTTTTGTGAAGAACACTCCCTTGGCCTCTAAGCTCTACACTCCTCCAAATTTGATAAAGCACACTCCCTTGACCTCAAAGATCTACACTCTCTTCTCCAAGTTTTACAAAGCCCACTCCCTCGACCTCTAAGCTCTACACCCTATTCTCTACATTCTACTACACACACACACACACACTGCCTTCGTTTCCTCAATCAAACGCTTTCCTATCTTGCCTGCTTCCGCCAATGGCCCCTTCCCACGCCTGTCTGTATCACAAGATCAGTGAGTGCTACCACCACCACCGCCACCACCACCATGCAATCTCCTCCACTGTTCATGACCCAACAGAAGCCTGGTCCATGGGGGTCTCCTGCTCCTCCTGACCAGCTTCCTGCTCCGCTGGTAGCAGAGTCTGGCCAACGTCCATCCTCTCCTCAGCCCCTTGGACACCTGTTTCCGTTACCTCCACCTGAGGGACTGCAGCTCCACCATCTGATGATGGTGGGTCAGGTAAAGTCACTGCCGGAGCAACCAGCTCTGCCCCTACTGGCTGCGGTTTGATGGGGGATGGAAGGGTAGGGGGAGGAGGGGAAGAAGCTGTCACATCTTTTTTCGGGGTGCTTGCGTCCGCGGCTGGCACGGGCTGAAGAGGAGAAGGGAGGTTGGCCCCACATGAGTCGCTCTCCTCTGCATCCAGGTCGACCTTGACCTTGCGGGGTCGGATAGTGAGCGGAGTACGTTGTAGGACATTGGCGATCTCGGCGCTGAAGTTCTGATTGAAGTCTTTCATTTCCTGTTGCAGTTGCAGAGCTTCCGCCATCACACGCTCCTGGTAACCAGAAAGATACAAATTACTTTGTGTCTGGACTCCGGGAACCAGAAAGATAAAAGTTTCTTTGGACATGGAATAAGGGACCAGGTAGACACAAGATACTTGATGTTGGGATAAGGGAACCAGAAAGATAAAAGTCACTGTGTGCATGGGATAAAGGACCAGGTAGACACAAGTTACTCTGTGTTGGATTAAGGGAACCAGAAAGACACAAGTTGTTTTGTGTCATGACTAACAAGACCACAAAGATACCAGTTACTTTGCGAGTGGTCAGGGTAGACCAGAAAGATATGAGTTACTTTGTCTCTTGACTATTGACATCAGAAAGATATAACTTACTTTGTGTGGACTGCAGGATCCTTCAAGATACAAGTTACTCTGTGTCTGGACTAAGGGGATAAGAAAGTTCAGAATGAATGTATGTTGATAGTGACAGGATCAGACAGATGCTCTGCACCTGGGCTGGGGGAAGCATATGGTATGTCACTGTGCCAATTCAAAGGAGGCAAAAAGGATGAGGGGACCAGAAAGGTCACATTACTCTGTGTCTGCGTGGAGGGAACCAGAAAGGTCACATTACCCTGTCTGCCTGGAGAGGACCAGAAAGGTCACATTACTCTGTGTCTGCTTGGAGGGGACCAGAAAGGTCACATTACTCTGTGTCTGCTTGAAGGGGACCAGGAAGGTCACATTACTCTGTGTCTGCTTGGAGGGGACCAGAAACGGCACATTACTCTGTGTCTGCCTGGAGGGGACCAGAAAGATCACATTACTCTGTGTCTGCCTGGAGGGGATCTGAAAGGTCACATTACTCTGTGTCTGCTTGGAGGGGACCAGAAAGGTCACATGATTGTCTGCTTGGAGGGGACCAGAAAGGGCACATTACTCTGTGTCTGCCTGGAGGGGACCAGAAAGGGCACATTACTCTGTGTCTGCATAAAGGAAACCAAAAAGGCCACACTTAACACCATACCTGCTAGGAAGAGTCCAGAAAAGGAACACTTTGTGCCTGCCTGGAAGGTACTAAAAAAGATAACACTCACTCGATGCCTGGACTGAAGGGACCAGAAAGAACACGGCTAAGCTACGTCTCAGACTGAAAGCACCCGACTGACAAATCCAGAAAGATGAACAGTAATCTTATGTTAATGACTGGTCTGAGGAGACCAGAAAGATCAAAATGGATCAGACAGTCGAAAGCAACTCCATGCCTGGACAGAAGAAATCAGATTAAGTTACTTTGTGTCAGGAGCGAAAGGACCAAAACGATTTAGAGCTGATCTATGTCTAGATTGCACGGACCAGAGAGATAATGAAGGGTCCAGAAAGATCTAAGCTGTGCCATGTCTAGATTCAGGGGACCAGAACTGTGAATCTGTATTAAAACTTCCTGACTGATGAAGATGAAGTTAACCATGCGTAAATTTGTACTATCAGTGATGAATATGCTCACACTGCTTGCATATCTGTTGCTCATACAGTACTTCAAAACCTCACAAGCAGAAAAAAAAGAATGAGAAAAAGAGGGAGGGAGGAAGGATGGGAAGGAGGGAGGGAGGGGGAGAGAGAGAGAGAGAGAGGGAGGGAGGGAGGGAGGGAGAGAGAGAGAGAGAGAGAGAGAGAGAGAGAGAGAGAGAGTGGGGGGAGGAGGAAATGAGGGGGGGAGGCTGAAAGGGATGAATGGGGTGGGGACAGGGCGAAGACTGAAAGACATTACTGGCAGAAGACTGAAAGACATTACTGGCAGTGAATTGGGGGGGGGGGGGAAAGTCTTTCTTCGGCTTTTGAAATTTCCAACATTTTTCCTCCAGAAGCAGAAGTTTATGAATGAGGAAGAAATGAAGACTCAGTGCAAATGAGCAAACTGTTTAAACATCAGTGTAAATGAGCAAACTGTTTAAATATCAAGTATTCACCAAACACTTCAGTGTATATCATTCTTTCTAGGAAATCCAGTATCTATCTAGTGTTTACCTAGCACTAAAGCTTTTTTATATATGCATAGATTTTTCACTTGTGCATCCATTCAGTTCAAGTTATATGATATAACTAAATACCAGGTTTTCATGTAACTGTCCTTCATACACAAATGATCATCTACCAATAATGAAATTCACATCGGCCAACAGTATTTCTATCAAAGTATCCAGAAACAGAGAAACTGGACAACTTCCATAAAACTGATTTCCAAATTATCCATTGATCACTACTGTGTGAAAACAGCACACTTAACAAATCAAAAGCACATGAATATTGTGAAAATAATCCATCAGCGAAAGAAAAAAGTTTAGATAGATATATATAAGGTATCATCTTTGTTCATCTCATCTCTGAACTCTCTGCATCAAATAAACCATAGTCTGGTACAATATTCTTCAACTTATTCAGAATGTCAAGCATTTCATAATCTGATCAAACATTCTGCAATAAATTAAAAGAAAAAGAAGAAAAAAAAAAAAAAATGTAGCAAACTTTCTGCAAGAGTAGTACTCACACACTATACTCCAGCTTCAACTCCAAACAGCTAAAAGCATCAACACCCCACACTTTGCATGCATAATTCTCGCAAAACTTTCAGGGCAAAACTAATTTATCATCTAGTGTGTACTCATCAATGTCAAAAATTTGACACTTCACTGAGCAAAAAATGCAGACTGAGAGATCACTATGTGTCTAGCCAGTTAAAAAAAAAAAAAAGCAGACAAATCTCTAAATAATGACATAAAATAAAAAATGTGTTCACAACTGGATCTTTACCTTTTAACTGTCATATTTCTAATGTAATATTAATGTTATTCCCAATTCTAGTTTGTAAGGCATCAGGAAAGATCATGAAACTAGGACACTGTTTTACAAAAAAAAAAAAAAAAAAAAAAAAAAAAAAAAAACCTCCAACAACCAATCCAGCCAACCTGCATCAAATTTGTCTGAAAATCGTGCGGCAGATGTGGTTAAATGTGCATGTGTGTGTCCAGGTGTTGCTGACATTTATGACTGATCACTGTGGTCACCCCCCAACTCACCTGCACTAAAGAAGATCTGAACATCGACACTGACTCAGGGACAGCCTGTCACCTAAGTCACTGCCACTGAAGTATGAACCAGTTTGAAAAACATCTGTACAGCTTACTCTGATGCCTGACTTAGGCATAGCTCCTGGACCACTGAGTCATCCACGATCACACTAAATGGACCATCCTCCATCAGTGATAATCTTTTTTTTTCTTTTTACTGTCCCAACCTCTGCACCACCTCAGAGGAAGTGCACCCACGCCTCTCATTCCGACACCCCGTCCGCAGCCACAGCCCGGTCAGCCCCGCCGCAGCCCCGGCACCGCAATCCACAGGGAGCAGTCAATGTCAAGTCGTCAAGAGGCAACCCACCGAAGGAGACACTGCACTGCTGCCGAGTCACTTTGGTGGTGTTCAGTGGCACCTGTTCTGATCTAACACACGCAGGACACCACCTACTAAGCCCCCTACTGACGACAATCAAATTCAGAAACAAAGAGCTTCCGGAGGGCACCACCACGTCCGTCCAACGACAGCCCCCATGGACCCGCCAATACCGGTGACCCCCACGGAACCAAACCAAGGCCACAGACGTGGAGAGGATATCAAAATAGAGGTCACCATGAGAGCAGGGCATTAAGGGCCACAGAATTTGAGACTTTTTATCCTGATCGATGAGAATGAGGATGATAAAGATGATGCTACGGATTTCCATTTTGGTCTGAGACTACATGACAGGGCTTTTCTCTACGCTTCCTTTCATAATAATCCTGGCGTCAACCAGGCCCGAGAGATACAGGCACCTGCAGTATTGGTCAAGAAAACTGAGCAACACTCTCAGAAAACGCATCCATTAAGTGGATGAAACTCGACTGTGTGGTCCCAGTCTTTCCAACTGAGTCTGCAGCAAACTCAACTCTGGGTAGGAGCCGGTCAGGGCAGAAAAACCCACATGACTCTGATGGGATTCGAACCCACGACCTCCCAGCCGGGAGTCCCGCGACGCTAACCACTTCGCCACGGCAGCTGGTTCAGTGATAATCATTGTTCAACAATTTCATCTGCTTAACGCGAGTCAGAATATCAAACTACCCAATACATCCTGTAGTAACCAGGTACATAATGGAACTGCTTGAAACAAAACCAAAAAACAAACAACACACACACACACACACACACACAAACGGACTAAAGGAAGGATGATGAAGAGAGAAGGAATGGAGGAGGCAGAATGGAGGTGGAGAAGGGATTTTCAGACAAAATTCAGAAACAAAGAGTGAGAAATCCTTCGATGTTCCTGAATTAGGAAACCACCTGTCACTGCTGCATGCAATCATCCAGTCATGTGTCGGAACTTACCTGGCTGAAGTACTCACCCCTACCTCTGATCTTATCGCTCAGGTATCGTCCGCTTGATCAAATACCTTCAAGCATCAGTCTCCTATGTGATCCATACTTCGGCACAAGCTACCAACATGCACACTCATCAAATCGCTTGACACATCTCACACTATTCATTCACTTACCACCACACTGACTGAAAGAGTCTAATTGGAACAAATCATATTGTTGCATTTCTCTTTTACTTGGACTGACCTTGTGACATGACATGCTGTGCGTCAGCAACATACTCATTTACTGCAGCTGATGTATGTGGTTGGTTTATACCTATGGTTTATACCTACAATAACAATATGCACACCTCTCCCATCTATGCATTAATACTGAAGTGCGATTCTTACATATCTGTATATATGTGTGTGTGTGTGTGTGTGTGTGTGTGTGTGTGTGTGCATGCGTGCGTGTCTGTCTGTCTGTGCGTCTCTCTGTGCGTCTGTCTGTGTGTGTCATTGCTTTTGTGTGTGTGTGTGTGTGTGTGTGTGTGTGTGTGTGTGTGTGTGTGTGTGTGTGTGTGTGTGTGTGTGTGTGTGTGTGTGTGTGTGTGTAATATATACTTTTCCACAGTAAGTCTTCCATTTATGTATTGCATATATAATTGATTTTGTTGTTTTGTTGTTGTTAAGCCATGGTGTAAAAAGTGCGAGCTTACACTCTGCACTAAACAAACTAAATTCCTGCAAAGGTGTATGCCTACAAACATGAAGTTAATCAATAATCAACTGGGGTCACTTACCTGAGGATTCATACAATTCAAACATGCATCAAACCTACTTCACACTTCACACAATCTACATACTCCCGAACTACATAAACCAGATTCCGCATGCTGTCTGAAGAAACACGCCATGCCAGACCAATGAAAAACATGAGATGCACTGACCTGTCCTTGCTTCAGCTTAACAAACGAGGTGAGATTGCGATGCATGACTGTGGCACAGGCACGCACGCACCAACATACCTGCCGCTGCTTGAGCTCAGACAGCATCTTCAGGTTGTGCTGCATCAGGCGCAAGCCCTCGCAGATGTGCTCCCCGCCGCTGCCAGGGGGAGTGGCCTCCCCTGACATGTAGCGGTCGTACTCTGTCACCGACAGGCTGAGGGATTCTGCGTTTATGTTCTCGATGAAGGACACCGCACAGCACTGCGAGAAGAACATATATAGGAGTGTTTTACATCATACAGACAGCATGCTATAATTGTCTGTGCTCATTTTCTAGCTTTACTGAACTGAATCAAGTTGCACTTACGTGCTGTTCACTGGCTGGTCAGAAGGGGGGGGATCCAACAACAACAAAAAAAATCTAAACTCTAAAATGATAGAAAATTCCATTGCATTTACTGACAGAACTGCACAGAAATAATCAACATTTATGGAATCTAGTTGGCCTAATGGTCAAAGCATTGGACTCTAGTTCAAGGTCCATGGTCCAGTTCCCACTCACAAAAACCTAGCTGGAAGAGATTTACCCTTCAGAGTTGACATCTGCCTAGACTCTGCTCCTGTCCTTGTCCTTCAGATGAGACTTCAAACTGAGGTCCAACATGTGAACTCATGCACAAAACAAAAAAAAAGTAAACCACCACCACCACCTTACAAGCACATTCACTGCTGTTCACCTCCAGACAAAGAGCTTGCCATCATGTTCCTCAAGAATACATGACACAACAATGAAAGATCTGCACACTGGTATTGTGTTAAACCATTATCCTCGCAGACATTAATGTGGCTACCTTAATCAAGTTAAGGGTTGGATTTAAAAAAAAAAAAAAAGTTGAATATGCAAATATCTCACCAATGGTAAAGAGTACGACCACAGACAAGAGACATCTGAAATAATGCTACCAGAACACACGCACACACAAAAGCAAACGTCCAACTGAAACGTACAAGACAGCTTAGATCATGATCCCCTTAGTCCTGGATCTTTTAGACAGCTACTCTTTGATGGAGTTCACCTTCTATTCTGTTACCTTCTTTGCCAGATAAGATAAGACAATGTTGCTTATAGCCCAGCGACCGCAAAGGGCCATTTCAGGGCTGCCTTCTTTGCCAGCTGATGAGACAGCCAGCCAGAGAATTTTGGTATTCAGAAATCAATGACGGATCATCACATCAAAAACTCCGTCCATATTCAATCAGGGTTAACTTTCAATCATGGTGGCACACTACATAGTACTTTATGAGATTTAAAAAAAAAGAAAAGACAAAAAAAAAAGATGAGAGGGTTCGAAGAGAATGTGTATGAGAGAGAGAGAGAGAGAGAGAGAGAGAGAGAGAGAGAGAGAGAGAGACTTTGACACTTGGCCCTTTGATATTGTACTGTCATTACCAAAGAGGTCTTCTGACAAGGGGGGGAGGGGTTAACAAAACAATAACATTTCCCTTTTCCTTTCCTTGCAAACAAATAGTACATTCATTCCCAGTGTGTATCAAATCAAAGGTTAACAAAAACAAATAAATCGTAACATTTCCTTATGTCCTCACACGCATGAGTAATGCAGTAACGTTAAAAAAAGAAAAAATAGTAAGACTGACTAGACCATCCACTTAATCAAATGATGCCACTGTATCTTACTGATCTGTTCCACATGCGATGAATATTATTTGTTCATAATCTCTTACAATGCATTATCCTAAATTTGACTACCCTTCATCTGTCTAATTTTCAATGCTAGCACAATGAATTTCACAACTGATTTAATTACAAGTTCATCATCTGATAATAACACAACGACATCTTGTCTTTTCGCTGTATCTAACTGGAAAAATGAACAATTTGTCCGCATTTCATTATAAGCAGTACAACGGAACAGAAAGTGTTCTTCGTCATCAATAATGTGTCTACATGCAGGACAAGATAATTCTGTGGATGTTTCACATTCAAAGCATCTTTTGTTCACATTAAAACTTAAGAGTTCTCAACCTAAATCTTGCATAATTTATTCTGTGCCATCTATCTATTATAACACTGAGAAACTTTTCAGAATGAAGCACATTTTTAAATGAGAAAAACCAGCGATATTTTCCTTTACTTTCCATGTGAGTGCCAAGTCTGTTTAAAAGATCAAATAATCCTGTCTTGAAATTCTGCCATGAACTGTTGCTCATTTCCAACTTCTTGGTCATCCACATGATTCCAAAATCCTGTTCTGAAAGGACTTTCTTTACTTTATGAGCCCAAGTTTTCTTTACCTTTTTGCATTTCTAAAATCATCAAATCATAGGCTTGCCCGCTTTAACGGGACTGGGGTAGTTTCAAGATCTTCAACCAGTACTCAATACATTTCACAAATGTACTTATGTACAAAGGGTATCTGCCCATCTCTCTATATAAAACAGTGGTGAATGAATGAATAGGTATTTGAAGGAAATGTTTTATAGCATATGTGTGCACTTTTTCCATCTGCGAATTTTCATGTAAGCCCCATGTGAGAGAGAGAGAGAAAGATTGAGACTGAGACCAGCCGCCGTGGCGAAGTGGTTAGCGTCGCGGACTCCCGGCTGGGAGGTCGTGGGTTCGAATCCCATCAGAGTCATGTGGGTTTTTCTGCCCCAACCGGCTCCTACCCAGAGTTGAGTTTGCTGCAGGTTCAGTTGGGAAGACTGGGACCATACAGTTGAGTTTCATCCACTTAATAAATGCGTTTCTGAGAGTTGCTCAAATTTTCTGACCAACATTGCAGGTGCCTGTATCTTTCAGGCCTAGTTGACGCTGGGCTATATTATGAAAGGAAGCGTAGAGTACAGCCCTGTCATGTAGTCTCAGACCGAAAAGGAAATCCATAGCATCATCTTAATCATCCTCATTCTCATCGATCAGCATAAAAAAAAAAAATGTCTCAAATTCTGTGGCCTTTCATGCCCTGCTCTCATGGTGACCTCTATTTCGATGTCCTCTCCATGTCTGTGGTCTTGGTTTGTTTCCGCTGGGGTCACCACACCAATACGGCGAGTCCATGGGGGCTGTGTTTGGATGGACGTGGTGGCGCCCTCCGGAGGGAGAGCTCACTCATGCCGGCTCCGAGACTAAGCAATTATTGTTGTCAGTAGGGGGCTTAGTAGGTGGTGTCCTGCATATGTTAGATCAGAACAGGCACCACTGAACCCCACCGAAGTGACTCAGAAGCTCTGGTGGGTTGCCTCTTGACGACTTGACATTGACTGCTACCTGTGGATTGCCGGTGCCGGGGCCGCACCGGGGCCGACCAGGCTGTGGCTGTGGACGGGGTGTCGAAATGAGCGGTGTGGGGTGCACTGCCTCTGAAGTGGCGCAGATGTTTGGACAGCAAAAAAAAAAAAAAAAAAGATTGAGAGAGAGAGAGAGAGAGAGAGAGAGAGAGAGACTAACAGAAAGCCTGTGAATGTGTGTGTGTGTGTGTGTGTGTGTGTGTGTGTGTGTGTGTGTGTGTGTGTGTGTGTGTGTGTGCGCGTGTGTGTGCGCGCGCGTGCGCGTGTGTGCGTGTGAAACGAACCAAAACACCCGTCAGAAACTCACCAAGTTGGTGAAGTAGTAGCCAGCCTCTCCGCTCATCAGCCGACTGGGATTGGCAAAGCGAGTGATGTACTGGATGTTGGACTGCAGCAGTGGGGGGTGGCCTTCAGCACCACAAAGATCAGCGCCGGCAGGAACTCATCGGCGCTGGCTGGGGCGCCCTTGGACTCCTTCAGGATGGAGAAGATGATGTGCTTGCTGCAGCGCACGATGCAGGCCAGCTTGTCCTGTGTGGCACGCTTGCTGTCCATCTGGATGATGTCTGATGTTGAAAGAAGGAGAAAGGACAACATGAAAACAAGATGGAGAAAGACACACACTCTCTCCATCCTTGCTTTAAGCTCTTTACTTTCAATGCCATCCATTTGCCATAGCTTGTTCCTTACTGATCCACCCCTTCGGGAATCAAGAGTTTTATCGGGGAGCACTCAGCACTGAGTTTGGGGACTTCCACTGGGTAGCTCTTAAAGCTGTGTGCAACACTTGGAATGTCTCCTGAACAAGCCGTGTCATCTTCTTTCCCTGCCTTGTATCAAAGTGACTGAGTTCTTATTACCTTACATCAAGTGTGACTGACAAGTAAAACCGTTAAAGACAGTACATTCAACATGATTTTGTGGATAATTTATCAGCCCAGATGCCACTGAAATTAACAATGATGAATCAGAAATTAGTGTGGACTACTAGATTGAAACTGATTGTGGTGACCCTGGAGTGGTGGATCAACATGGATGTACAGAAACAAACTTCTGGTGAGGACCACATTGGTCAGTGGTGAAAACCAGAACATACAGGCTGGTCCATGAACATCAAATCATAGCTACAACTGGATTTTTACAAAACCAGCTACACACAGACAGGCACACAAGAACATCAAATCATAGCCACAACTGGATTTTTACAAAACCAGCATTACACAGACAGGCACATGAACATCAAATCATAGCCACAACTGGATTTTTAAAAAATCAGCAACACACAGACAGGCACAAGAACACCAAATATAAGCCACAACTGGATTTTTACAAAAAAAAAAAAACAACTTCCGTGTCATTTGAACTTCGTTTTCTTTTTTCACTTCTATTTTTTCTCGTAAAAAATATGCTTGTCCATTACTTTAAGAAGTCAGTATTGGTACTTTGGTACATATCAGATCAGAACAACTTGGCAGGATGAAGTTAAAGCAATCTCTGCATCAATGAAAATGGCATTCATGCAGACAATTACTTGCAAACTCTGCAGACATTACTTACTACCTGTGGGTGAGTAGCCGTGCCTAAATGAAGTAAAATATTTTAAGTGCTTGTAAGAGTATCATCATAATACATGTATGAATCTTCCTGCTCTGATTTCCTTTGAATGTGAAGCAGTACCTGTGTCAGCTGCATGGCTATCAGACCTTGTGTGGGTGTTGCCTTACCTGCAGGTACTGCCCTAACTATCCATGAGACTGAAGTAGCATCTATTTGAACTATATGTTAGGACTACCTGCAAGTATGCCACAGTTCTAGAGTGAGCTACACAGCAATGACTTCCAATGAGAGTGGAGAAATGTTCACTATGATTACCTGTAAGCAAGTGGCAGTACCTGCATGAGGTATACGGCTATGACTGACTGTCTGTGAGAGTGACAGCACCTGCATGAGATATACAGCTATGTCTACCTGTTAGAGAATGGCTTCAATTATACTGGACTACCCTCAGAGAATGGCACTACCTGCATGAGCTATACTGTTATGACCACCAGTGACAGAGCAGAGAGCTACCTGTGATAGCAGTGTCCAACTCCTGGCGGATGGCGGGGTCAGTGTCGTTGATGACCAGGTCCAGCTGCTGGGCCGTCACCCAGTGCAGGCTGCGGATGCGCGTCTGGATGGCCAGGTCCTTCTCCTCGTCGCCCGTGGTGATGGGGCAGAAGAGGCTGCGGTACAGGCGCGTCAGCACGTAGCGCTCCGTGTAGTCCAGGATCTTGTCTTGGACGTCCTGGCTCAGACCTGTTGGGCAGTGTTGGTACTACCTTCCGTTTTGTTTCACTTGTTTGTTTGTTTGTTTTTCATTGCTTTTGTTTTTTTGGGTTTTTTTTTTGCTGTCCTATCTTCCATGTTCCCCTAGTGGCATTATTTTCATGCCACTTTTTCTGATTCTTTCAATAACTACCACAAGCAGGTTTCTCCTGTGGCATATCAGTGCCGCTGTCTACAGAAAGCGCTCATTATCACATTGTACTAACAGCACAGCACAGCCAATATCAGGTGGGTACCCAAGGTCTGACCCGTATGATGGGCTAATGTGTAGGTCAGACATCTGCTAAGTCATAGCCATGAGATGCTCTTCTTAAATCTCTCATCTTACTTATTACTAACTGATTAATCCATCAGCTTTAAATCATGCACAGTGTGGTCTTGAAATTTACACGCTTTGGTGTAGCATCTTTGGACTAGTCTGCAGCACTGACACCTCCTTGAAACTCAAACTGTCGAGAGGCAACTCAACAAAGCTGTGGTCCCAAGAAACATCAGCTTAAATGGGTGTGCATTCCCCGCCACAGGGTGCTGTCATATCCATCACAAAATATCCTATTGATTTTGCTGATACCAACAGCTGTGGCATGAACTTGCCACGGACAGAGGTATGTAGAACAAATCAAAACCCAAGCCCGCGAAAGCAGGACATGATGGGCCACAGAATTCGAAACTTTGATAATGATCGATGACAATGATGACAATGTCACAGTGAAGTTCTGGTCTGAGACTACATGACAGGACTGTCTTCTACGCTTGGGTCACGGCACCATGACTCTGGGTGTGGCTATGAATGTACACTTTAGAAGGCAGCATGGAAGATGAGGAAGCAACAACAACAAAAACTTTTTACTGAGATGAACTGAAAATAAACAAGGTCAAAAATTAATCAATACGCAAACCATGTGAGCTGAACTCTTTGTCTGAAAATCGAGGATTTTACCCCCAGTAACCCCTAGTAGGTGAAGGATCCATCAGGACTTTTTTGGTCTTCCCGATCAATGCTTAAACCCAGTGCTGCTGGCAGTCAGGCTTTCTATGTATACATAAACAGGTCCAGTAGGCACACAGAGCTTCAGACTATTTTGACCATTCAGACCTGTAGGCACACACAGCTTCAGACTATTTTGACCATTCAGACCTGTAGCACACACAGCTTCAGACTATTTTGACCATTCAGACCTGTAGGCACACACAGCTTCAGACTATTTTGACCATTCAGAGGTAAAATGATCTGTTGATGGTGAAACTGATCATTCAGTCTTAAAAACTCATGGGCCAAGTTCGATCAACTTCATTACAGGAAAGAAGCCTGCTCATATGATGTAACGCAAGGACCAATCATAATCAACTGCCAGTAAGGATTAATATATCCGCAACCTGTCCTTTTTCCTGTTTCACTTAAATTCCCATTGGCAACTTACTTTCATGTAGTTTACAATATTCTGCACCTGCAGGTTTGTTCACAGCTGCTATTGGTGATGCATGTTTTCTGCTGCGCCTGTTGTGAATGAGCACACCAAAAAGCTTTTGGCTTGATGCTGTTTGATCGTATATGCTTCATTGTACACTCTGTTTAGAATAAAACAGTTCACACCTACAACAGTCTTGTAGTTCAGGAAAGAAGACACTTGGGACACTTGTTGCTGTCCCTGTAGAGGAGAAATGGTGAGTCAGGGAGAAGTTAGCAGTAAAATAATGAACACGGAAAGTAATGTTCAGCTTCCAAATTAGAAACCCTAAAAATACATAATTCAAAAAGAATGCTGCTTGCAGTACCCTTTCATCTAACACATCTACTGACAAAAGGCACAGAGGACAAACTAAGAAATTTCTTATAAAAAAAAAATGTATGTTGGTACTTTATTTCCACCACTGTTGCTCTGTACGTGCCTCAGGTTATAGGTATATGGATAATCCTGGAACTGGAAATTTATTTCAAGGTAAGCTTCCTTGCTATTTCTGATCAACTTTCATGTGTATGTGTGCTAGACAAATTAAAACCAACAGGTACCAAAAGCAGCACTGATTGGACTTATGCCCCTTCGAGTGTTTCCCTTCAAGCGTTTCACTCCATGAGCTAACGGTTACTACCTTTTCAAGTCATGTTATCTGTAGCCCAACCAACTGCCAAGGTCACATGAATACTAACAGCATGTCAAACTCTAATCTATGCACAAACACAACTCCAAGGTGAAATCCCTCAAAACAAGCCCATCCCTTCACTGAACACACACACAAGTGACTTTGCAGTAGTGCAGCGTCTTCTCTGTGGGTTGCCTACAGACAACTTGATGTTGCTTGCTTCATGTGGATCGCAGGGATCAGACTGCAACAGGAAAATCTGGGTGTGGCTATGTCTGGGGAAGCTGTAAAGAGGGGCATGGGAATAATCCCACTGAATAATCCCCAACAGACAGTGAAGTGGAGTCGTAAAATGGCCACTGTAAAGCCATAATCAATTCACGATCTACTTGTCGCTTATATCAGGGGACAAAAAAAGAAGCACCAGCACAAACAGCAATAAAACCTAAAAATGACATGTGCAAGGAAGAAAAAAAAAGCGTCGTCAAGCCTTGATGAACATGCAATTCTTTTAGGACAAATGGTTTTCCGATACAGCATGGGAGAAGGGAGAGAGAGACAGATGCGGGTAGAAGGGGGGGGGGGGGGGGGGGGGGGGGGGGGAGGAGAGGAGAGAGAAAGAGACAAGAGAGAGAGAGATTATACATTATACAGACTGACAGATATACAACTATGTTACATTGTCAAGGGCGTGAAACTTCTCACAAAAGGCATTAAACGCTTAGAGGCAAAGGGACGTTGTACATAGTATACAAATAGGTAATAGACCCATTAACCAGTGTGCCTTACCCCACCGCACATGGTCGAACTGTGTCAAGGAGGACGAAGTGGTCAGGTGACAGATGGCACCTAAGGTAATAGGGGTTCGGACCTTCCTGATAGTGAAAGGGGGAGGGACGCAACCACTAGGACCTCGGTGCATCAAGTGGGCACTACATACTCAGTCAGCAGAGGTCGCTTTGTAAACAGTAATTGAAGAGCAGGAGTCTTGGGCTCGTTTAGATGGTATTGCTATGGGGCACTGTGTTGGCTCTATTGTCAGGCTGATTGAATGCGCGTGGACGTTGTTGTCAATGTCATAGCCCTCTTTAAGATAATTACTGTGTTAAAGTGGCCCCCTAAGTCGGCGGAAATTTTTCTAAGTCCATTTGATGCCAAGTGTTTGTTTGCTTATCAATTAGGTAGGGATGCGTGTAGATACTGATGGGGGAAGGAAGAATGTAGCGAATGGAGAGTTCAGGGTACTTGTGAACAGGGGGTTTGAGAAGCAGCATGGACAAAGGCATGGCCCGAAGGGGAATCCTTTGTTTCCATCCCTATAAAACTGAGGGAGGGCAATGTGTAGGGAGAGGAGAAGAACACCACGAGAGAGAGAGAGAAGAGAGAGAGAAAGAGAGAGAGAGAGAGAGAGAGAGAGAGAGAGAGAGTGAGAGAAGGCAGAGGAAAGAGAAAGGGTGGGCAGGACTAGGGTCGAGAGAAAAAACGTGGTCTGGAGATAGAAGAGACAGCAAAGTCTTAGCGTTACAGACAAGCAGGAAGAGAAGAAAAGTAAGTTTGAAGCCCAGAGGTGGGTGAAGAGAGACAGACTGAATTTGAACCAAGAGGTGGGTGAAAGAGACAAAGAAGAAGAGTTCTACGTCCAGATCCCAGAGATGACCACAAAGACCCAGTCCTGAAACCTGGAGCCAGTCAACCAAGGGCGTCACCATCAAGCAGTGCTGAAGAAGACTTGAAGAGACTTTTCAAGAACTGTGGTGTGGTGTGAAAGCATGGCCGTGTTGTGAAAACCTGGCCAGGTAAGAAGCCATTTTATTATAACCCGGGATTAGGAAGTATTGATCTTTTATGGTTTGATTATTGCATTTTTGTGTGATTGGATTGTTCATGCATAATTATACGTAGCATAGAAATTGTAGTTCTTGTTCCAGTCGTGCTAAGAGAGAAACGAATGCGTGACATCCCATTCCCAGAGAAAGGGTGAATGTTTGATGGGCGCATAAGTGTGCATATGCGTGTATGAGTGCAAAGATAACCTTGGTGTGTTGAGCCTGACTAATAATACATCAACTTAGTGCACTTAAGCAATACCATCAGGATTTCCCCGTCCTGGACATACATGCAATTGACACATGTATACATGTGTTCTGCAATAATGAAAATCAGCATAGCAATACCTCACACCCAATAAACAACTGCCGCATATGGTGACTTTTGGACAGAAGGTGCACATGTGTGTGCTTTGTGTGTGTGTGTGTGTGTGTGTGTGTGTGGAAGGAAAGGAGGAAGGAGTGGGAGGGAGGTCTAGTCATACTGACTGGGGAGGTTGGGGGGGGGGGGGGGAATCGAGCGATGACTCATATAGAACAGAGAGAATGGGGGTAATCAGCCGTCAAAAATTCTAAAGAGAAGGGATGAGGCACAGACAGGGTGGAAAAAATGTTTGGGAGAGAGACTTAATAGCCTGGAGGGAGGAAAACAGGGAGGAAGGGAAAGGGGGGAGGGTTGCAGGAGGATGGAGGTGAGAATATGCCTATGAGAGAGAGAGAGAGAGAGAGAGAGAGAGAGAGAGAGAGAGAGAGAGAGAGAGAGAGAGAGAGAGAGAGAGGCAGACTCAGACAGACAGGCAGGCAATGTACGAGTCTGTGCAAGGCAAATATCACAAACACACACACACACAACATGAAAATCACAAATTGCAAATCATCCACACTTACCAGTGTCTCTCTCTATCTCTCTCTGCCTCCTACTCATACATGCATGCACGCGTTCTCACTCACACACACACACACACACACACTCACACACACACACACACACACACACACACACACACACACACATCCACGAAAGCCAGCATCTTCAGAAACAACAACAACAACAACAACAACACGACCACAAGCATACCTTTGAAACACCGTCTGCGTTGTCATCTTGTCAGCCAAGTTCTGGTAGAAGTCCTGCACCATTTCCGACAGCTCCTCAATGGGTATGTTCATGTTCTGCTGAATGCGCTCGATAAATCCTCGCACCATCTTCGAAACCTCCATCGCCGGCGGCTTACGCAATGTTCGTAGAAACTCTGCAAATTCTCCCCCCACTTTCTGGCTCTCCAGACTAGATCTGCGTGACTCTTTTGGTGCTGTTGGTGATGTGGAAGATGCTTCTGTCGACAAAAAAGACCAACACTGACTTCATTTTTCAGTAATGCAGGCAAGCTAAGCACTGTTGAGTCTGTTAAGAGAATCATCGCATGTAGTAAAGCATTTTCTGGAAAAAACTGATGTGTTTTAGAAAATTGTGCTCAAAAGACTTATACCAATACATTTAAAGTGAGTGAACGGACAGCTCTGACCACACCTTTTGATTTCCACACACTTATCATGCACCTTCAAATACCTTTATGTGTATTTTTTGAAATTATTGAGGTTTCCTATGTCTTTTTAAGTCTCTTTCGCACAATAACTGAATTCTTCTTTCAGAGATGATAAAGACTGTTTACCTTTGTCAGCTGGTTGCAGATTTTGCTTGCAGATGGTATTCAGAATATGTATTAAACTAAGCAAAAAGATCTAAAGAAACTAACCTTTTCAAGACCAAGGACACATATGAGGAAAAGCTTAACCTTTCATTCAACACATTCTCACATCAAGCGACTGAAGCCGTCAATGCCAGGCTGACACACAGAATGCTTATTCCCGACTCACATGTAGAACATTGTCTGATTCTACTTGACAACTACTCTTCAAAAAGTACAAAATCACGAACCACCGTGGTGCTGTGGTTAGCGTCATGGACTTGCCCACTGAAGTTGTGGGTTCGAGTCCTATCAAACGCATTACTGTGGGATTTTTCAGCTGTAGACAGCATATGATCAAAGCTGGGTACACTGCAGGCTGCAGTGGGAAGACTTCACCCACACACTCAAGCTTCATCTACTCAATGGACGTGCCTCTGACAGTCTGTCAGAGTTGCTCAAACTTCCTGACCAACACTGCCAGTGCCTTCATCTCCTGGACCTGCTTGACATCAGAATAAATCATGAAAGGAAGTTTAGAACATAGCCCTGTACCGCGGCTTCTGACCAAATTGAAACTCCAAAGTATCACTGGCACCATCCTCAATGATCACTACATAGAAAAAAAAAAAATACACATGTGTGGCCCGTATACTCTCATTGTGACCTCAATTTCAATTTCCTGTCTGCATCCAAGCCCCTGGTGAGTTACTGTCAAAGACATCCATATCTACAAGCTCATGGTGGCGGTCTTTGGATGCAGTGATGCTGAGAGGAATGCTCACCCATGCTGGCTCTGTGACTTTGCAATCACTGTGATCAGTATGGGGGTTCTGTGTGGGTTGGATCGCAACATGCACCACTGAACACTGCGGCAATGACTTGACAGTTGAGCAGTGTTTCCTTTGCTGGTTGTCTCATGAAGATTCCATGTTGACTGCTCCCTGTGGACTGCTGGTGCTGCCACTACAACAGCACAAACCTGGGTGTGGCTGTGGTGCGGGAAGTGGAATGGACAGAGAGAGAGAGTTGTTGTTGTTGCTGTTGTTGTTGTCGTACCCTGGCTAAAAGACTCCAGGGATCATCCGAACAGCCAAAGCACTTGAACACTATGGTACAAATGCATCAGCTAGGGATGAGAACATTACGTGTGTGACCGTTTTTGTTTTTTTTTTCAATTATCTTGCCACATAGGCAGCCACACTCCGACTTCAGGGCATTTTGGAGACTGATAATGTTATGCTAGGAGCTTGTCACGACTGAAGACAATCCCCGCATATCTATGCAGAGCAAAAAAACATTTTGATGTAGCCTTGGTGTTCTAGCCTATGTCAATCGGCCTGACACAGCCTTAAGCCACGGCATAAAGTGAGAGTAATACCACTTGGGGAACACAAAAGGGTATATTAAAAAAAAAAAAGTCTGAAAAGTCCCAACTTGTTTCGGATTAAAATAAATGAAAATTCTAACATATTTTCCCCCCTCATTAAATCCAGAGCCATTTGAATGATTTCTATTTCAATGAATTTTGAAATATGGAAATTTCTCTAAGGAAAAAAAAAATAACAGGACAGACAAAAACAGCTATGCATGACTAATAATACCTTTTGTGGAGGAGGTTTTGGCAAAGAAGGACCTGACGGCGTTGGATCGTTTGTTGGCTTGCTGGGTCTTCTTCATCTCAAACTTGGAGAAGGATGGTTTGGTGTCCCCAGGTTTCTCCGTCTCCAGCCTGGACAACAGACAAGCGTCATGGCACTACAGAACACTACTCTTCTTCTGTTGCTCTTGTGTCAGTTACAGGTGCTAGTGCAGACAGAGCCATTCATAGCACAGGCTTTTTGCGTACATTCATACAAATGATGTATTGGCAGGGCACGAATACGCGATCAACAACAACAACAACAACAAAAAAAATGCTACGAGACCATAGATTTTCAACATTATAAACAGTAATATTGTGAGTTCCACTGGATGAGTATAATCAAAGAATTTTGCTATAGAAGTCTTGGTTTTTTTTCTTTCTTTCTTTTTTCTTTTTCTAGTTAAAAAAAAAAAAAAAAAGGAAAAAAAAAAAAAATCAATCCTTGTTCATCAATCTTCTAGCCTTCACTGGTTTCAAAAGACAAGAGGGTTAGTTTTCTAAGAGTATGAAAATGGCATGGATCTGGCATCTTCTTTAATACATAAACAACTACCTATCCATGAAAAAACCAAAACATGCTCACATGGGTTTGTTCCTTCGTTCGATTTTCTTTGTACACCTGTTGCCTACATAATGCAGTCTCCATGGTGTGAGTGAAAGGAAGAAGGAAAATCTATATGTGCGACATATTCATCGCCACTGTCAAGCTGTTGCCTATAGATACCATGTAGTTCATCAATACATTCAGAATTCTGGCCTGAGGGTGATCCTAAATCACAGGACCTTCTAAATCAGATTTACATACATGTTATCTTGACCATTAACACCAGCACCCACAGGCTGGGAATGTAATATATTTTTCGACTTTTCTTCACTTTAATCTATTCCTCTATTATGGTCTTCACAGTTGATACATTATTCAAAACAAGAACAACAATAATAACAATGCTACTAAAACTTAAGCTTCAGGTGTTTCCTCTCTGCCCAACTCAAGTCATTTAGAAAAGAAAAATGTACATGCTTCATCACCAGTCTGCATGAATCCAACAAACTACACGAATGTATTCACTAACACGCCAACATTTTTTCTCCATTCACATGTCCCATTATACTCACACAACATGTCCCATTATACTCACACACACACACACACACACACACACACACACACACACACAGAGAAACACATACACATACAGAAACACACACACACACACACACACACACACACACACACACACACACTCTCTCTCTCTCTCTCTCTCTCTCTCTCTCTCTCTCTCTCACACACTCTTAAGTTTTTTAAGTTTTAAGTTTCAATCATTATTATAGCCCTTCTGATCTCACAAAACCTTTTCAACACAGTCAACATCACACAGGCACACACACACAAAAAAATGTCACATCATGAACAAGTCAGACCATTCAAACAAAAAAAAGAAAAAAAAAAAGCACAAACAAAGATAGTCTATGATATGGAAACGGAATTAGTGACATTTGACGGCACTTAAAATTAGGCTGTGCTCAGAATACCAGGCATACTTCTAGATTTTTCACTCTCATATTTACTCACACACACACACACACACACACACACACACACACACACACACACACACACACACACACACACACACACACACACACACACAGAGTTACCGAGACACAGTTAAGAGAGAGAAAAGAGGAAGTTGCTAGAACAAAACTTTCAGTAGGCGTGGGAACCATTTGTCCCCAAAATCCCAGATAGGGATTTTGCGGACACACAGTTCCCTTGCTTACTGAAAGTTTTAAAAGCCAATTTTTCTTCCTTCCTTTCCTTGGTTTTTTTTTTTTTTTTTCCATTTCATTTTGTTATCCAAACTGGCCATGAAATCAACTTGTCACAACATACAGCCCATGAACTGCTTCAGCATGACCCTGATTACCCCCTCTTAAAACACACACACACACATATATATATACACACACACATGCATGTAAGCACACATATATATCTATACGCGCGTGCGTACATGCCCTCACTCCTACGCGCACACATGTGCGCATGCGTACACGTGCACATCCACACCCACATGTGTGTGCACATACACGCATACACATGAATGCACACATGCATGCGTACATGCCCTCATACAAAGACACACAAACATACATGTACACATACATATGCAGATATGTGTATGCAGATATGTGCGTATGCTCACACAAGCCCACAAATCACACACACATATGCACATGCACTTTTGCACAGGCACACACACGCACAGGCACACACAAACACACGTGCACACACACATTCACACAAGAGCACACACACATTTCACGCACAAGCGCACACACATGCGTGCGCGCGCACACACACACACACACACACACACACACACACTCATGCATACGCATACACACACATCATGCACACACACGTGCACACAAACACACACACACACACACACACACACAGACCCGTGCCCACACATCTATACACACATGTGTACATTCACTACACACACAAACAATGATAAAAAAAAAAAAAAAAGCACAACCAATGTTAGGTAGGTATTCAAGGTCTGACCAGTGTGTTGAGCTAATGCTTAGGTCAGACATCTGCTAAGTTGCAGCCACAAGACCCTCTTTTTGAATTCTCTCGTCTTAAGTCATTAATTCATTTCTCCATCAACATGATCAACTTTAAATCATGCGCACATTGTGGTCTCAAAACTTAGTGGATGCTGATTAGCGTATATGGGCTAGTCCCCATTGCAGTGAGGCCTTCTTGATGACACCGAAACCCTCCTACATGCCACAATATAGGCTGACCCATGTCATGCAGTGTCATGTATTGCCTTGTCACTTCGTTCGATAATCTACGCTGATCACCTATATACTTAATGTGTTGACCCCCCCCCCCCCCCTCCCACCCCCTCAAAAAATAGGAAAAGGAAAAAAAAAAAAAGAAAAAGAAAAAAAAAGAAAAAAGAGAAAATTAAGTGTTCCTTAAGTTGTTGAAGGTTCTGTTCATTCTACTGACAAGAATTGATGTCAACAGTGATTGCAACTTTCTTCACACTGTGGGTAATAATCAATGGCAGTATGTCACTCTTATGTCTGACATATATGTAGAACTTCATGTGTTTTAAGTGAAATGAATCTTTTGTAAAAGTTATGAAACCACTGCAAAACATGGCTGTATCTAAATCTTTTGAATTTCCTGTGATGGTGTGATCTTCCTGGCATAGGATATTTACCAAATCTCTCCATTTCAAACCCAGACCACATCTGTTAAAAAAAGCACTTTCATGCAGTTGCCAAATCAAAAACTTCAGCTGTATACAAAAGAAGCGCTGAAACTAAAAACGACTGCAGAGCTCCTGAAAACAAGCCAAAATACCAAAAAAAAAAAAAAAATGTATAAAAGAAGGTGCAAAATAACATCTAATACACAATATGAAACATACATTCATGGATTTTTGACAGATATGCCTTCTTCAGATACCACAAACAGCAGATGTAAAAAAATTCACAAGGCAATACTCCTCATTGTCATTCTGCTGCTGACAGCCGCCTCGAGAGTTTTGTTTAAAGCATGACTTATATCTGTTATTCATGACATCTGAAGAAGACATGTTGGTCAAAAGTTCATTTGTTTGGAACATAAAGTGCTTTCAGTAAGTGATACCATGCACCTTCTGTATTTTGATTTGAATTTAAGTCTTCTGCCAATACTTGTGACAGAATTAACACACACACACACACACACACACACACACACACACACACACTCACAAACACCCCATCCTTCCCATCATGAATTTCTACAAATGCACTTGCAATGAAACACCATTTCCCAAGGAAGGAACTGAATATGGATGAGGAAGTGAGCCATCTGTTGACACCAGGCTGCATCCTCAAATGGAATGAATCAGAGAACTGCATTATTCAGATTCATTCATGATGCTGCCAGCAGTATAATAAACTGGACAGGAACCATCATGCTAGAATAGAAAGAAGCATGTACGAGCTATGCAAATGATAGTTGTAGTTTCCACACGCACGCACGCACGCATGCACGCACGCACGCACACACGCACGCACACACACACACACGCACACACACACACACACACAAAATGCGAAGTGTGTGAAAGTGTGGCTAAATAATAATCCAACTTTAAACGAAGACACACACACATACAGTGATAAACTCTATCTATCTCAGAAATACACACAACTGATATGAAATGGAAGGGCTACAAATGTAAACACATTACATTTGCTGATATTGTACAAAACTTCTTTCTACTTTCTGAGTATTCAATTCATATATATTTTTTTTTTATTCCTCTTGTATTTTTCTTCTCTCTTCTTCTTGAGTTTTTCTTCTTCTTCTTTCTGTAATGAGTGGCTTCAAAGGTAAAAAGCAAATATGTTGAGTTACTTACTCAATGTACCACACATACACACACATGAGCACACATTCTCTCTCTCTCTCTCTCTCTCTTCCAAACACACAAACTCTCTCTCTCTGTGAGTCTCTCTTTTCCACACACAAAAACTGCCTCAGACAATAGTTTCATGTCTACACATCAACACTTCCCTGTAATCTTCCCTCCCCCATCCCTCCTCCCGCCCCCCCACTTCCCGACTTTTTGACCATAGATTCACATACACACTGTCAACTGCCCGACTTTTTGACCGTAGATTCACATACACACTGTCAACTGACTGCCTCCCCCGATCCCTCCTACTGGTTTTTTGGTTGAAGAGACACTCATGCGTAAACATAACTTCCTCTCACATCGACTTTTTCTTAACACACACACACACACACACACACACACACCCACACACACACACACACACACACACACACACACGCACGCACGCACACACACACACACAGAGAAAATATGCCACAAACTAACCTTTTGGCTAACCATTCCTATACAAACACCCACAGTTATCACACACACTTAATAGTTTCAGCCACCCAATCACACACTAACAACGACACACAACTGCACAACACACCCGACTTTTTGGCTACACACT
>JADBJO010003057.1:15000-20000 GCA_016801955.1 Conus betulinus | reverse complement strand
TTTGAATTTTCACTGACACTCGTTCACTTTCATGCACAGTTTCAGTGGTTTCAATCAATGCAACTTTTCGGTTCGGAAACAAGCTCACACATCTCATGATTCTACAATCACATTACAAGCAAGCACTGACAAAGCGATTGGGGGTGCACTCTACAGGGTCTTTGGGCAAAATGTTACACCTTTTCCACCTTCAGAAGCATTTCAATTCCACACACAGCTCTATGTGGAGACTTGATTCTTCACCAAGCCCCCTGAAAACAAAATCAACATGCCACATGACTGACAGGCCCTTACAACCATAAACCCACTCCACAAGCTTGTGAGCCAACTTTTTCTTGCTAGCAGCAGTCTGGCATTTCTGTTGCACTGGAGGAGGAGGTAAAGAGAGGAGCCTAGGAGGGTGACAAGATGGGCTGGGAAGAAGAGAAGGTGGCTTGTATCAGCATGAATAAATCAGAACTGAATTCAACACCACAAATGGAATCTCTCTCTCTCTCTCTCAAGTTAGTGAGTAATTGGAGTAAAAACGCAAATTTGAACACTTTGATCACAAGGTGTGTGTGTGTGTGTGTGTGTGTGTGTGTGTGTGTGTGTGTGTGTGTATGTGTGTGTGTGGTGTATGTGTTTGTGCGTGTGTGTGTGTGTGTGTGTGTGTGTGTGTGTGTGTGTGTGTGTGTGTGCATGCATACGTGTGTGTGTGTGTGTGTGTGTGTGTGTGTGTGTGTGTGTGTGTGTGTGTATGTGTGTGTGTGTGTGTGTGTGTGTGTGTGTGTGTGTGTGTGTGTGTGTGTGTGCATGCATACGTGTGTGTGTGTGTGTATATGTGTGTGGTGTGTGTGTGTATGTGTGTGTGTGTGTGTGTGTGTGTGTGTGTGTGTGTGTGTGTGTGTGTGTGTGTGTGTGTGTGTGTGTGTGTGAGTGTGTGTGTGTGTGTGTGTGTGTGTGTGTGTGTGTGTGTGTGTGTGTGTGTGTGTGTGTGTGCATGCATACGCATGTGTGTGTGTGTGTGTGTGTGTGTGTGTGTGTGTGTGTGTGTCTGTGTGTGTGTGTGTCTGTGTGTGTGAAAATGTGTGCTTGCAAAATTCTCAACAATTTCCTCTTCCACAACAGAAAGCTTGCTGTCAGATTGGTTATCTCACCATGTGATTAGAGTGTGACTGATGTTACTGGCGGTACTACTACTAGTGCACAACTATGTTTCGTAAAGCTTCACTGCTTCAGTGTCAGTCAGCTCTGTTCATGTAATCTTTTAACACAGAAAGGATAAAAGCTCTCTCAAGTCTCATTAAAACTAGAATTAGTAGAAATAAAAAAAGGAAGATCAATCATAAAAACCAATAATTCTATATGATATGGGGGAGGGGAAAAGGAAGCAGTTGATGTTAGGGAGGAAGGGGGGAACTGGGTGAAGTATCAATTTACTCTTATTTTGACTGCGAACAATACGCTTAAAAAACACCAATGAAAATCCCTCTAGGTAACTGTTTTGATTGTTTAGGTAAGTGCATTTAAATAATCACTTAAAGTTTTAAATCCAGATCAATAAAAACGGCAATGGAGCATCAAAAACTACTTTACTTGTTTGCAAAAAAAATTCATCCTTAGGCATTTAATTTGTTTTGCACTTGGAGACCTCAGAATGTATTCACTTGTAAAAATTGACCTAGAAACAACTTGTGAGGCAGAGAGAGAGAGAGAGAGAGAGAGAGAGAGAGAGAGAGAGAGAGAGAAAGAGAGAGAGAGAGAGAGAGACAGAGGCAGAGGTCGAGAGAGACACACAAACAGACAGAGAGACAGACAGAGACAGACAGACAGGCAGAACACAACAGATAAGACAGACTGATCGACCAATCTAGCAGTGACAGAGAAAGAGAGAAGGGCAGACTTGACAGAAACTGATTAGGATCGAGGTGCTCTCTTATTACATCTTAATCCAGTCTGAACATCTGGTGGCAATCTGATCAGCCTCCAATTGATTACAGCCTCTCAGCTGCACATGGACTGGCCTGAGTGATGAGAGCTGTATGACCTGAGATCAAACGCCCCTTCATTCCTCCAAACTTTTTCAGAGGGAGATGGTGGGGGGGGGGGGGGGGGGGGGGGGGGGGGGGGGGGGGGGGGGGGGGGGGGGGGGGATCTGAATGGAGATTGGGGGGATGGGGGATCTGAAATGGAGATTGGGGGGAGGGGGGGGGGGGGGGGGCTGGGAGACAACTCGGTTTTGTGTTCTGATAAGGGGATGGTCAACTTCTTCAATATATTTGGTTATTATTTTCCCCCTCGTTTCATTCTCTCCCCCCCTCCCCCCCCCCTTTTTTTTTTTTTTGTTCCCTTTTCCCAATTCTTAGAGACAAAAGAATGTTTACGGGTGAGAAAATGCCAAACTTTCAATTACACTTCCAAGTTCCTTTCAAATACACACAGAAAAGTGAATAGCCACAAAAAAAAACTTAGTGGCCAGTCCTTGCCTGTACCATTTTACACCACTAAAATGTTGTAGTTTTAGTTCAATACTGAAACCAAACTGACTTTCCTAGCTTTGTTTTGGATTTAAGTAGAACCAGGAGGCATATCACATAGTCTCCTTTCAGATGCTGCTGATGAAGTCATCATTAACACTCGGGTCCATGGTCTGACATACATTAGGAGCTTTGAAACAATTAACTGATGCACTTTCAAACAACAACAACAGAAAACATACAACTGAACTAAAATATTCGGTTTCAAGAGCAGGACTATCTGTAAGCCTTGCTTCATTTTTTTTTTCTCAAGAAATAAATTTCAATAATCATAAAAATCATTAACTTTTCAAACCAAACAATCAGTCTGATGAAACAGTCACACAGCCTCAGGACAAGAAACGTGACGACAGATGATGTGTTCACAATCTGCTAATGATCTATTGCTCCTGCCATGTGTGTTTTTAAAAACGTTTAAGCTCAAATGAGTGGAAGAAACTTGGACAGCAGCAACGTTCTTTCATGCGGCCATGCCTGTTTTACACACATTATCTGACAGGGCGCAGACTGTAGCAAAGTGAACTTGCATGGCAGAAATGGTGGACAGACTTCAAAAATTCTCTGATAGTTCACTTTACTTCTCTCTTTTTTTTTTCCAGATGCTGTTAAACTTTTCAACAAATACAGTCAAGTGGTGAGTATCAGATGTTCTATCAATTATAATCTTTTTTTTTTTTTTAATTATCTGACAACTCATTCTATTTTTTCCTCCCTTTAAAAAAACAAAACAAAACTGTTGTTGTTAAACTTGGTGACAAATGCAGTTACTTGACGGTTATCATATAAAACTATTGATTCAAATAATAACCTTTTTTGAAATTTGCGAAGTGGACTGACAGACCTTTGGATGTAATATAACAATAGTACTATTCACAAGGATACAGCCATCAGGGTCACAGGTCAATGGCGATTATTAAAGACATACTTCATTCATGAGGATACTGAAATGTCACAGATCAATGATGGTGGTTTATGCTTGAGCGACTTTGAATTTCCAGGCCCTGCATATATATTTTAACTGTTATATAAGCAGGGTGCCGTTGACCCCTTATTACAGCTCCAACCCCACCAAATACAAAACTATTAACAGATTGGGTATGCCACTCTCTCTTTCTTTCTCTCCCTAGTCTCTAAAAAGTAAGAGAGAAAGTGAGAAAGAAAGAGAAGAGACCCATTTCAAAGTCTAAGAGTTATCTAAGTAAAAACAAAACAAAGAAGCTCTCTGTACATGTATAATTTTGAAAAAAAAGATTGAATCGTAACACAATCCCAACATGTATAACTACTAAAACAGTATTAACTGTCTTGCATTATAGTTTGCAATATTATATTTTAAATGGGAAAATGTATATAATATCATAAATATGAAAACCCTTCACTACCTGCATGAGGAAACTATTGCAATCCCTCCCGAAGACAGATCTATATGTGTCGCCTGCTCCGAGGCCTTTCGTCCGCTGGATCGGACTCATCAGGGAGACACAGGCTGATGTGTCTGTGCTCTTGGCGTCAGATAGAGACACACCACAGTCCATAATTCTGTGGTGTGTTGGGTTCGAAAAAAAGAATGCAACAGCACCCCCAAAGCAGCCAGCGAAAGGTAGTAGAATTAAACAAAACGAAAGTTTGGAGAGGAAAAAAAAGTTGTTGAAAACTAAAAAACATTACGCAAACAGTATAAAATGTAAGGGACAATCTTTGAGCCTATGCTTGAGGATCCATTTAAGGATGCAAGGGAGATCAAAAGATACAGAACAGTCTGAGTGGTCAGCTCTGCTGTTCAATAACCCAAGCATTGTCAGCGGCTAAGAATTGTGCAGAACAACCTTTCCTTGGATCTCGTAAGAGATGCAATCACCCACTGATTGACCAAACAGTATAATGCTGAACAATTAAGTAGTGGGGGAAAACAAGTGCAGTAAACAATTCTTCCATCATTATAGTAATGATTTGGCAAAGATTAGAAATGAGAGGGAAAAAAAAAAAAAAAGATGAAATAAATGGGAAAATGTATATCATAAATATGAAAACCCCCCTTCCTAGCTGCATGAGGAAACTATCGCAATCCCTCCCGAAGACAGATCTATATGTGTCGCCTGCTCCGAGGCCTTTCGTCCGCTGGATCGGACTCATCAGGGAGACACACAGGATGATTGTGTCTGTGCTCTTGGCGTCAGATAGAGACACACCACAGTCCATAATTCTGTGGTGTTCCGACCGCCAAGGGTTCGAAAAAGAATGCAACAGCACCCCAAAGCAGCCAGCGAAAGGTAGTAGAATTAAACAAAACGAAAGTTTGGAGAGGAAAAAAAAAGTTTGTTGAAAACTAAAAACATTACGCAAACAGTATAAAATGTAAGGGAAATTTTATTCACAGTTTCTTGATATGTGAACATCTAAACAGGAATGAATCTCAAAGGTCTTTTTTTGTTTGTTTTTTTAATGTGTATCTCCATCTACCACAAGTTCCCCAAAATCAGG
>JADBJO010003057.1:0-10000 GCA_016801955.1 Conus betulinus | reverse complement strand
ATTCTGATTTCATCCTCACAAAGGTCAGGCCGACAAGTCTCATTCTGATGTCATCCTCACAAAGGTCAGGCCGACAAGTCTCATTCTGATGTCATCCTCACAAAGGTCAGGCCGACAAGTCTCATTCTGATGTCATCCTCACAAAGGTCAGGCCGACAAGTCTCACTACTCTGATGTCATCCTCACAAAGGTCAGGCCGACACAAGTCTCACTCTGATGTCATCCTCACAAAGGTCAGGCCGACAAGTCTCACTCTGATGTCATCTCACAAAGGTCAGGCCGACAAGTCTCACTCTGATGTCATCCTCACAAAGGTCAGGCCGACAAGTCTCACTCTGATGTCATCCTCACAAAGGTCAGGCCGACAAGTCTCACTCTGATGTCATCCTCACAAAGGGTCAGGCCCGACAAGTCTCACTCTGATGTCATCCTCACAAAGGTCAGGCAGACAAGTCTCACTCTGATGTCATCCTCACAAAGGTCAGGCAGACAAGTCTCACTCTGATGTCATCCTCACAAAGGTCAGGCAGACAAGTCTCACTCTGATGTCATCCTCACAAAGGTCAGGCCGACAAGTCTCACTCTGATGTCATCCTCACAAAGGTTCAGGCCGACAAGTCTCACTGTGATGTCATCGTCACAAAGGTCAGGAGACAAGTCTCACTGTGATGTCATCGTCACAAAGGTCAGGCCGACAAGTCTCACTGTGATGTCATCGTCACAAAGGTCAGGCCGACAAGTCTCACTGTGATGTCATCGTCACAAAGATCAGGCCGACAAGTCTCACTGTGATGTCATCATCACAAAGGTCAGGCAGACAAGTCTCACTGTGATGTCATCATCACAAAGGTCAGGCAGACAAGTCTCTCACTCTGATTTCATCGTAACAAAGGTCAGGCAGACAAGTCTCACTCTGATTTCATCATCACAAATGTCAGGGCACATCATAGTGAAGGGAGTCATTATCAAGCTTCAGAAAGGGTGTGGGAAGAATACAAATTGGAAAAAAAAAAAAAAAAAAAAAAAGAAGCAAACTGGACTGACTTTGAACATCTGTGCTATTATGAAAATCAACACTTTCAACATGAGTGCACACGTGCACACATACACACACACACACGCATGCATGCAGACCACACCACACACACACACACACACAACACACACAACACACACACACACACACACACACACTGACACATAGACAAATACTCCAAGTGCTTTCAAGTAAAGTAATAGTTTATATGCCCGTTCCATTTTACACACACACACACACACACACACACACACACACACACACTCACTCACATACACACACGGACGCATGGAATGACAAATAGACAAATACTCCAAGTACTTTCAAGTAAATTAACACTTTATTTGCCCTTCCGTTTTTTTTTTTTAATAATCTCTTATTTTAAATCAGACTACTTGAATCAAACATTGGACAATGGAGAGTGGTCTTTTCTTGGTATCTGTGCATTTTAGAGTGCCACGTTTTCAGAATATTTAAGAATAATAAATGAAATTCATTACCAAGACTTTCCTTTGTACATTCTTTTTAAATTCTGTGTTCATTGTTTTCTCCCTAAGTACCACCAAGTTCAATATGCAGCTCATGCATTTCTACAAGGGAGTTTTATCAGCGCTGAGTGAAATGTATCAGTGATGGTTTGTTGCGGCGAAAGCTGTGTTTTATGCATTAATAAAACAAACATCTGTTACTTCCCCCTTTTATGACAGTCATGTTAAGGCCAGGAGTGAGCATGAACGAGGGTCCCTCCTCCCTCCCCCCCTCCCCCCCCCCCCCCCCTCCATCTCCATCCCAGAGCTCACCACAAACTCACTATGGAATTGGACATGGAGAGAAGGTCTAAACTGCAGTCACCAGAAAAACAGGGGCATAAAGAACTTCAGAATCTGAAAACTTTCTTTCGAAATAATCAGCGAGGCTGAGGATGCTCCAGAAGATGCAGCAGAGTTCCGTTTTGATCTGAGACCACAGGACAGAGCTATGCTCAGTGTTTCTTTTCATAGTGTATCCCAACATCAACCAGGCCTGGGAGGTACGGCTACCTGCAGGAAATTCAAGTAACACTGTCAGAGAGTCATCTGTGAAATAGACGAAGCTGGCTGTGTGGTCCCAGTCTTCTCATTTGAGCACATGGTACACGTGAGTGCGGATAGGAAGAGGCCAGGGCCAGAAAATCCCTATGGGAAATGCAGCTGATGAGATTCGAACCTGCAGCCTCAGGCCTGCAGCCCATAACAACTAACCACTGTGCTATGGTAGCTGGTGCGAATGGAATGCAAGGGGAAAAACAATCAGGTCTACTCAGTCCCACTCTTGTGCATTTGCCTCTTATCTCCCTTGCTCCCTCTCTTCCACCCCTAACCACCAACCTGGTGTTTCTCTCCGGCTGTACACATTTGGGTGGAGACACAATGATGCCAACAGTGTACCATACTTTTGAACACATGTGTGTGCACACATGTATGGGCATATGTCAGTTCTCACGCTCACACACACATTGTCACTGCAATGTATTCTGCTAACTACTTCAGGACACACATTCCCGTTACAGATTTTTAAAATTCATTTATTTGCTCATTTATCTATATTTTTGAGAGAGAAAGAGAGAGCGAGAGAAAGAGAGAGAGTAGATTTGTCAAACTAAGATGTAATAAAGAGCATCAGGCGGTGAACAAGAAAAACTATAGGAAAACATGTCTGTGTGTGTGTGTGTGTGTGTGTGTGTGTGTGTGTGTGTGCATTTAGTACAGTGTGTGTGTGTGTGTGTGTGTGTGGTGTGTGTGTGTGTGTGTGTTGTGTGTTGTGGTTGTTGTTGTGTTGTGTGTGTGTGTGTTGTTGGTTGTGGTGTTGTGTGTTCTTCTCTTCTTCTTCTTCTTCTTCTTCTTCTTCTTCTTCTTCAGTTTAGCATCTTCTCCCACTAAAAAATGTATCAGAGGATGTGAGTGTGTGTGAGTGTGCGCACACGCATGCATATGTATGTGTCTGTGTCTGTGTGTGGTGCTTGCATGCATGCGTGCATGCTTGTGTGTGTCTGTGTGTCTGTGTCTGTGTCTGTGTGAACAAGTGCATGCCTGGTGTGGTGTGTGTGTGTGTGTGTGTGTGGTGTGCATGCGCGCGCGCATGCGCACACACGTTTTACTACTCCATGGAAAGAAACTGGGTGCTTATCACTCATTTTCTGTTCAAACGATGTGAACTCTTTTATAGTCAATTAAATATATGAATCACATTAGACTTTCAGTGAAGAAATAAAAGGCACCTGTAAAAACCAAATCAACAAGAAAAGATAAAAAAAAAAATCAGTGACTGTGTGTGTGTGTGTGTGTGTGTGTGTGTGTGTGTGTGTGTGTGCAACATCTTGATATGAAAAGAAAAAAAAAAAGAAAGAAAAAGAGGGTTGTAAATTGTCAAAAAGGCTTTCCCACCCTCCCACCTCTCCTGGTTCCTCTCACCACCCTAACCCTACCCACCCTTACTCACCCACCCCACCTCCTTTAACGGCATGTCAGTATTTGTAAAACTATGGTCACCCTAACTAGTGATGAAATAGGCTTATCACACCACACCAGATCTACACATCAGTTATATATCAGGCCCCTGTGAACAGAATGTCAGTCTGTGTCTGCTCAAAATTTATTTGTGGTAGGACTAAGTTCTTTTTTCTTTCATTACATTTTCTTATTGGAAGCTGAAGATAGTTTTGCTTGCATTGCTGGTGTTTTTATTTCGTTTTGTTTTAGATTGGTTCTGTTTGTTTCTTTTGTTTGTGTTTTTAGTTCATTGCTTTTATTTTGATCCCTTTCCTTTTGATAAAGCATGTTTTTTGATTGTTTGTTTGTTTGTTTTTGTACTCCGCAGAAAAATACTACAAGGAACAGTGAAGATAAGATATTTAAGCAATATTCCAGAACTAATTTGAGAAAATCTACATTTACTAACAGAGCAACCAGTTTTTGGAATGAATTAAACAATTAAACATCAAATGTGCACCTAGTATTAATGTTTACCTCATAGATAAACATGAATTATTAACTAAAATAAATATAGAATTTGATGGATAATTAGACTGAGCTAGCCAACGACTTGACCAACAGACACGAAAAAAAGATATATACATACAGAAGGGGTGTAAAAAGCCTAAATAGGCTAAGAGTTTTTGATACAATGCCCCTGATCCTGATCCTGATCCTGATAAACAAAATAGTCTCACTCATTTTATACATTCAGCACAATTGTTAGGTCCATTTGTATCCTGTTTTGTTTTTTTTTTCTTTTGTATGTATAATTATTTAACTTTAAGTGGAATGTTGCCTTGTATTACAATTACATTCTTTGTTTCCTGTTTTGCAGAATATTAATTCGGGTATATGATTACATAGCAAAACAGGCTCACTGGCTAGAAACGCAGATCAATGGGAAACAACTCTGCATTTAAAACTCATCCGAGTTATACGAGTTACCCATTGATCGCAAAAATTGTGATCCGCAGGTGGAGGAAGGTTTCCTACAGATCCATGTGTTTGACCAGAGCTGAATGGCTGGACGTCATTGAGATGAGATTCCAGGACAAACACAGTCAAGGTACGGGGTTTTTTTTTTTTTGGGGGGGGGGGGGTTGTTTTTAAATTAGCAGTTTGTAAGGGCGACTTTCTCCATTCTGTTGTGATCAGAATATTAATTTCATTAACAATGATCAGCTAATCAGAGTGGAAACGGTTGTGATAATGATAGAACTCATGAAACACACACACACAAACACACACACACACACACACACACACACACACACACACACACACACATGTGTGTGTGTCGTGTGTGTGTGTGTGTGTGTGTGTGTGTGTGTAGTCCAGGTGGGGGGTTCATTGTGATTGATTGAATCCACCCAACCCTTCCACCACCCTCTCTTTTCTCTCGCTTTCGCTCTCTCTCTCTATCTTCTCTCTCTCTCTCTCTCTCTGTGTCACTCTTCTTGTCTATCAGTATATGTATGTCTCTCTTTCTCTGCCTGTGTGGTATGTGGGTTTTTTTTAAATTTTTTATTGCGCATGATGATTGGTATGTAAGATATTAGAGTGCATGTGCATATGTGTGTGTGTGCATTTGTGTGTTTCCCATCAAGTAATAATTATGTAAATGTGAGCACCTGTGTGTGTGTGTGTGTGTGTGTGTGGTGTGTGTATGTGTGTGTGTGTGCGTGTGTGTGTGTGTGTGTGGTGTGTGTGTGCGTGCGTGTATGTGTGTGTCCGTGCGTGTATGTGGTGTGTGTGCGTGGTGTGTTTGCCCATGGGAAACAGATCTCGGCTTTTTCCAGCGGCTTCTTGCCTCTTTCCTCCCGGGGCATGTTTCCTCAACGTGGTATGTATCCACATCCACCCTCGGTGCTGAGGAATCAGTGCCAGTTGTTTGCAGCATAAGACTCATTTACCCCAGGTGCGCTGTCCTCCAGTAAGGAAAGCTGTCAGATCCTGTCTGGGTTGGGTTCTAGCCTGTGAAATAGTAGCAGACACTTCGAATGGAGATGGAGTGGAAAGGCTTGACAATATAGTGGGAAATTTTCCCGTCTCTGTTATAGTAGGTGTTGCCATGAACGTGTTGTGAGTGTAGAAAGAGGTGGGTGTGTGTGTGTGTGTGTGTGTGTGTGTGTGTGTGTGTGTGTGTGTGTCGTGGGGTGTACATACATGCAGGACAGAATCTATAGGAGACAGAAATTGATGGTGGCAATGGGAGGGGGAGGGAGGGAGGGAGGGGTTGGGGGGAGGGCTAAAATGGAATGGAAGGGGGGGGGGGGAATGGGGGGTGAAGGAGAATCAACGAGAATAAGGAGAAATGAAGAGGTTGAGGGATTTTCTTTCTCCTGTTCATTAGAATTTTTTTTTCACAAAAATTTGCCCTCATTCTCTTATCATTTTGTCAACAATAAAAAAAAAAAAAAAAAAATAATGAATGGCCAGCTCAACCCAAACGTTCCGTCAGTCAGTGGAGTGTCCATTGGACATGTCACACATTATCCGTTTCACAGTATGTACCGTACTGTTCTAGCCGGTTTACATACCGCGCGCGTGTCCTTTGCAGCTGTTCTTCTGGGTGCCCTTCCTGGACCTAGGTATGAACCAGAAAAACGCCTGAAGTGGATCAGGACTCACTGGATGTTCCATGGAGATCGCAACTCCCTGAGCCCGGGGGGGGAAACGTTCCGGCCGACCAAGCTGTGACCATCGTGAACGTTGAGCATCAAAGTGGTTTGTCTTTGCTTTGCACTTCGGTGATTCTGTTGTTGGTTGTGGTTCATTTATGAATTGCATCATTGTGAAAGAAGGTCATAATCTTTTTCTGTGAGACATTCCAAAAGTGGTGATTGAGCACACCGCACGCACGCAGCACACCACACGATTCTTTCTGTGTACTGTAAGGTCTTGATCGCTTTAGAGCAACATGCCTAGTCAAGGATTATTTTTTAGTTAAACAACATCCTTCCGTCTTCTGAATGAACAAAGAAAGGAAGAACAAAGTGGAGAACCAAACAAATCAAGGATCAAACTTTTCGCCACACTACACATTCTCTCTTCTGATACCTTTTGGGCAGATGGCTGTTGTATGGACATTTTATTTTGATTTGATTAATGATGGGGGTGAACAGAATACCTGGTTGATTATTTGATGGGTGCATTGATGAACTGATTGATTTTTTTTTTAAAGATGTATTGACCAACTATGGTTTTTTCACGGATGTTTGAATGAATTAGTGATGATGTTCGATGAATGTATTGACGAATCGGTTGATTGTTTGATGGATGTCTTGATGAACGGATTTTTTTTTTTTTTTTCACGGATGTTTGAATGAACTGGTTGATGTTTGATGAATGTATTGACGGATCGATTGATTGTTTGATGGAGGTAATGGAGAAGTGCTCGATGGATTCATCGAAAAGTTGATTGTTGGGTGGGTGTTTTGATGAATTGATTGATTGTTCAGAGGATGGTGATTGTTTGGTGGATGTACTGATGGATGGTTTGATAGTTTGGCTGAGGAGTTGACCGATAAATGTATTGATGAATGGATTGTTGTGCAGATGAATGACAGATGAATGTATTGATGAATGTATTGTTTGTTGGGATTGATTGACAGATAGACGTCTTGATGAATCATGGTTTGAAGGACGAATTGGCGAATGATTGATTGTTTGATGGATGTTTGATAGATTGATTGAAGTATGTCTCAATGAATCGAATGATCGTCTGATGGATGCATCGATGAATGGATGGATTAATTGGGTATTGATTGATCGTTTGATGAATGCATTGATGAATTTATTAATTAAAGGACTGATTTAACTTGACCACCCTGGTGAGTTTTACTTAGTTTTAAACCTGACACACCCAGCATCGCTTTGGAGAGCAGGACATGGTGGTCATGATATTGGCTTCATCATCAGTGGTGTTGTTGTCAATGATGATGATGATGATGATAATGAGGATGATGGTGATGATGATGATGTTGATGATGGTGGTGAAGATGATGGTGATGGTGATGGTGATGATGATGATGATGATGGTGATGGTGATTGTGATGATGATGGTGATGATGATGAAGTTGATGATGGTGGTGATGACGATGATGATGGATGATGATGATGATGATGATGATGATGATCCTTTCATTGATGATAATGTCGTTGAGTTGCGTTGATGACAGATTTGCACTGTTGTTCACGACAATGATGATATTGATGAAACGGTCATTATCGATGTCATTAAAACGCTGATGAAACAGTTTTGTTGATATCTGTGTTCCTGTGCTGATGGGGGTGCCGACAATGATGGGTTAGACGATGTAGTTGTTCATTGATTTTTCTTTTCAGCTTCTCGTGAATTACGTTGGCCATGGGTTGTATGTATGTATGTGTGTGCGTGTGTGTGCGTGTGTGTGTGTGTGTGTGTGTGTGTGTGTGTGTGTGTGGGTGTGTGTGTGTGTTTCGGGAATAAAAAATACATTTACACTGTTCTGTGCCAATTAAACTGACCCTTTCAAACAATAACTGGTGGTACCAGGTGACAAGGTATTTGATGTCTGGATGAGAGCAATAATTCTTGCTCTTTAGATCAGACTGTTAGCATGTCAATGGCTGGTCTTAGAAAAGGAAAGATAAAAAGAAGGCCAAAGGAACCCACTATTACACATGTACACGCGTGCACACACACATCGCACACACACACAAACGCCACACACACACACACACAGCACACACACGCACACACCACACACACACACAGCGCACACAAGGTTTACACTGCACGTCTTTTGTGCACTGTGGCCGTTTGGCAGCCGCACACACAACACACATACACACACGCTCAGCACGCACAACACGCACGCACGCATGAATGCATACGCATCAAATAGTAAAAGCCTGTTGTTTTTTTTTTTTTTTTTTTTTTGGTTTTAGTTTTGTTGTCCAGAAACAGCAGGGCATAATACAAGTAATCGGAATTTGTGATGCAGATGTAAATTTTTCTGACCACAATTTGTATTCCACCAGATGTGATATTTAGCAGCGGTCATGAAAATAGTGGAAAAATCTAGGGAGTAGGAGGCATACTAATGTTTGCAGGTGTTGCGTGAGGTGTGGCAGTGGTAGGTAGTGCAGGCGCAAAAACAGGTAGATGTGTGAGGTTCAGAAACCAAAGGGACAGCAAGCCAGCCAGAGAGAAAGCAGAGGGAACGAAGTAGAGTTCTTCCCTTTCATTGCACCTCAATGGACTGCTCCACGAACGCGCCCTCGGGCTAACACCAGCGCTTTAGGATATAATGCGGAGAAACAAACCGCAGCTCCAGGAAACGGTGCCGCAGACAAAACAGGCCCCGCGAGGCAGGAACTGACAGAAATTGACTTCTGCCACAGTTCCGTGTGGTCTGATGACTCGTCGTATCGCTCAAAGCATTCAACGTAATCTACCAGTGATTGAAAACCTCAGAACCCATAGGAATGAAGATGAAGCATGTCACTTTTGATCATTTTGTTGTTGTTGTAGGCGATTAAAGTCCGTAGAATAGAACCACATTTTAACGAGTTTGTGCCGGTTTTTTTTTTTTTTGTTTTCATGCGATATTAAATACCAAACAGCATGAATTGTTGTTTGTGTGTTTGTTTTTATGGTGATGACTGAATAGCAGGCATCGCGCTCTTTTCACGTGCGCACAAAATTTTGAAAACAGGCAAGGACTGTGTCTGAGCAGAGAACGCCGTCTTGACAAATGGTACAAAACAAAAACTGGTCTTTGACAAACTGGTACAAACACAACCTTGTTCTTGACAAAAGGGAGACAAAAAAAACTGTCTTGACAAATGGGTACAAAAGCCGAACTCAGTTTGTCTTTGACAAACAAAAAAAAATGGTACAAAAAGACGACAAATTGTCTTTGACAAAATGCGGGATAAAAACACGCCTTGTCCTTTGGACAGAATGGTTACAAAACAGCACGTGTCTTTGACAAATGGTACACAAAACAGGGGATTGTCTTCGGAAAAAAAAGTACAAAACACACGCTTGTCCGTGAAAAAATGGTACAAAAGAGATAACTGTATTTGACAAAATGGAAAAAAAAGTAATCCTTGTAGTTGACAAATGGTACAAAAAACAATCTGTCTTTGAAAATGGTACAAAAACACGGCTTGTCTTGAAAATGGTACCACAAAGCACAACTGTCTTGAGAAAGGTACAAAAAAACAAAGTTTTTCAGGATGTGGCTGGCTTATGGCTTTTGATCATTTTCGATATCGGAAAACGACCAGCAAACTTGGGAACAGTACCTGACAACAAAACAGGACAGTGTATCGTTTATGGAAAGTTAGTCTACGATCAATAGGGGAATCTCTACAGATAATTTGAATCGTTTGCATGGTATTAGCCGAGAGAAAGGAGGACAATAGAGAGGGGTATTTCGTGATACTATGATCAGTGACA
>JADBJO010003056.1:267500-268980 GCA_016801955.1 Conus betulinus | reverse complement strand
CTGCAGTCTAGGTGTGTGCGTCTGTGTTGCAACGACGCGCGGCGCGAGCATGCGCGCGAGCGCGAGCGGGTTCGTGTGGTTGTGTTTGTGTGTGTGTTGTGTTGTTGTCGGTGTGGTTTATGTATGTGTGTGTGGTGTGAGTGTCCTCTCAGTCTGTCTCTGAAACTCTCGCTCTCTCCTCTCTATATCTCTCTCTATCTATCTCTCTCTCTCTCTCTCTCTCTATCTCTGAGTGTATCTGTCTCTCATGTCTCGCTCTCTCTGTCTCTCTGTCTGGTCTAGTCTCTCTCTCTCTCTCTCTCTCTTCTCTCTCTCCCATTTTTCAGCAAGGCCGTGTCCCGGGGCATGTGCCGACCGAATCGCTAGGTGGGAGGCAGAGGGGGTGTGAACGGTGAAAGGGAGAGCATCGCTTGGCTGTGGTGGCAGCCGATCTTGATTGTGACAACCCTCAGTCATGTTGCTTTCAAGAAAGGTCAAGAAACCACCCGAGGGAGGGACCAGACGAGGCAAGGGCAGGGGTGGGAAGGAGTGCATAGCAGATTAGGAGAGAGAGAGAGAGAGAGACGAGGACAGAGAAGGAGGCAGAGAGAGAGAGTCCGCAGAGAGGAGAGAGAGAGAGGAGAGGGGGAGGGGGAGAGAGGAGAGAGGTTTTTGGGAGAGGAGTTAAAAAAGGAACTTTGTGAAATTTAGATAACAGGAAGAGAGGACGAGGAAGAGACACGAGGAGGGGCCAGAGAGAGTAAAAGAGCAATGTGTGAAAATGTAGATAAACATGAGAGAGCGTAGAGAGAGAGAGACAAACCCCCCCCCACGAGAGAGGAGAGGAATGAGAGAGAGAGAAGGAGTGTGCGATGGAGGATGGAAGTAGGAGAGAAGAGAGAAATGAGAGAGAGCTAATGAGAGGATGTGTGAAGAGATGTAGAGAGTTAAACATGAAGATGAGTTGAGAAATGTAGATAGAAAGATGAAGATGAGATGAGACTGAGCGGAGAGTTAAAAGAGAACTGTGTGAAAATGTAGATAAACATGAAGAGAGAGAGGGAGAGAGAGCGAGTTCAAAGTTAAGAAACTGAGTGACTGGGATAAAACATTTGTGAAGAGAGAGCGGATTGATAAGGAGAGAGAGACGGAGAGCGAGAGAGCGTAAAGAGAGACGGTGTGAGAGAGAGTAGATAGACATGAAGGGGGGGAGAGAGAGGGAGAGATGGAGAGGAGAGGATGAGAGCAATAATAGAGAACGTGTGAAATGTATGGGATAAACATGAATAGAGAGAGATGAGAGAGAGAGTTAAAAGAAGAAAGAGAAAGGGAACTGTGTGAAAGGTAGATAAACATTTGAAGAGAGAGGAGAGGAGAGAGAGGAGAGACGAGGCAGAAGAGAGAGAGGAGAGATTACAAGAGAAACTGTGTGCAATGTAGATAAACATGAATGGAGAGAGAGGAGGAGAGAGAGCGAGAGATAATAGCAGAAACTGGGTGA
>JADBJO010003056.1:245000-247500 GCA_016801955.1 Conus betulinus | reverse complement strand
TAAAATGTATAGGATTGAATTCATCCTTGACCAGGCTCTCTAAGGACACGAGGGATTTAAATCAAGAAAACAACGCTAAAAAGCACTCTCCCTTAATTGAATGCGACAATGGCATTCATTAAAATAAATATTCACATTATGATGCTTTGTTGATGCCGTGAATAGTTGATTGTGGTTTGGCTGGTAACGTCTTCCCTTAATGTCTTCTGTTCTGTTGTCATGGCTATATTATTACCCCTCTGACTGGTTAATCATCTTATTGATTATGGGTCGAATGATTGACTGTGTTCCAATCTTTGATTGTACGGCTCATTGGTTGATTGGTTGGTGGTTGGTTGTCTGATTAATTTTGTAACTGGTTAGCTGATTAACGTATTGATGATTGTCTGACTGATTTATAGATTGGCAGATTAATTGTGCAATAATCTTGACAGATTCATTGCTTGCTTGACTGATTGATTGATTGATTGATTGAGTTGCCTGACATTTGGTTGATTGATCAATTGCTTGATTGATTGATTTGTTGGTTGATTGGTTAGTTGTTTAACTGATTAACAATCGATTGGTTCGTTGGCTGATTGATTGTTTGATCCGTTGACTGAATGATTGAACGTTGAGGATTTGATTAATCAATTAGTTGACTGACTGATTGATTGGTGAGAGCGGACTGAGTGATTGACTGGTTGACTGAGTGATTGTCTGATTAGGTGGCTGAGGATTAATTATTTGATTGATTTATTGATTGATTGACTGATTAGCTGGCTGATTGCTAAACTAATCGGTCGGTTCTTCATAATGTGATTGAGTGCTTGATTGTTTAACTGAGTAATTGATTGATCAGTAAGTTAGACAGTTGATTGATTGATTGATTGATGATTGGCCAGTTGGCTGATTAATTGATTGCTTGCTTTGTTGCTCAATTTGACAGGTGTGTTGAGTATTGCATGGTGTAGTATGGCATTGTAGTACATTTCGTAGCATTGTGTTGCGTTGTGTTACGTTGTGTCATCTAACGCCATCAACCATGACTGATTTCTCTGTGTGAGATTCGGCCTTCTGTCCATGGGGAGAGCGGGCATCGCCATTACGGCATAGCCCTCATCCATCCCCACCCCCACTCCCTCCCTCACTCCGCAACCCCCACCCCCTACCCCCCTTCTGTGTATCTGACCTATCCGAGTGGACTCCACCACAGAATGTGACCGGGGGGGGGGACAACTCTCAAGGGGCTGTGGTTTATTTCGCGAGCGGCTAGGTGCATGGTTTATTGCCCTTGTCCCCGCCTCTGCATTCTTGCTGCCCCCCCCCCCCCCCCCCCCCTCTTCTCCTCCCCCTCTCCCTCATTCTCCGCTCCCCTGCCCGTTTCCGTCCGAAAATCCCCAAATCAAGATACGGAACTTCAGGTGCTGCTGGCTCTACCGATCAGCTACCATGCAGGCTAGGACTTCAATAATAATTTCTTTTAAAAACACACTGGGTGAGGACACCCTCCCCCCTCCTTCCCCAATACTCCTTCACACACCTTTATTTCAAATTGAGAAGAAGAAGAAGAAGAAAGAGAGGGGGAGGGAGACAGACAGACAGACAAATAGAGACAGAGACAGAGAGAGAGAGAGACAGACAAACAGACAGACAGACAGAGAGAAAAAAAGAGAAAGACATTGACAATGACAATGATTCTTGTTTTACAACGGGAAAGGTACTGGCTTAGTTAGCCATGTTTCATATTTGGCGTTACTATACTATGAAGTTAGTGCCAAATGACCAACGTATACATCAACACGTGTTTACATGAACAAAACAACCAACCAACCAACCAAACAAACAAACAACAAACAAACGAACAATCGATGACAACCACACCAAGAAGCAATCACTGACATCAAGATTGAAATACGCAAATGAAACCCAAAAGCGAGAGACAGACAGACAAACAGGCAGACAGAGAGATAAACAGAAAGACATGACAGTGAACAGTGAAATCAGCAAATGACGACAAAGCGAGAGAGAGAGAGAAAGAAAGTTGGAGAGACAAAGACAGAGACAGACGGACAAACAGACAGACAGACAGACAGACAGATAAACAGACAGACAGACAGACAGCAAAACTATCCCCAGCTGCTTACTCTTCATATTGCTTCGGGTATTAGCGACAGCTCTTTCAAAGAACCCGGAAAGACGAGAGAGGGTAGGGAGGTGGAACAGGAAGGTAGGACGGTGAGTGAGGTGGGGGGTTGGGTGGGATGGGGTGGGGCGGATCGAGAGAAAGAGAGAGAGAGAGTGAGATGGGAGGGGGGGGGGAGAGGACGGACGGTCATCAAGACGAGGAGGGAGGACGTGGACGGGGGACGGGGGGGGGGGGGGGGGGGGGTATAGTGGGGATGGGGTCTTGGGTGGTGTGTGTGCGGGGAAGGGTGAGGGGGGGGGGCGACAGTGTCAATATTGTCCCCGCTTATTAGTCGGGTGGGGTCTTTTGTGTGCAGGCCGTTTCTGACACTTG
>JADBJO010003056.1:230000-232500 GCA_016801955.1 Conus betulinus | reverse complement strand
ATAAAGATAATGCTACATTTTCGTTGTGTGTGTGTGTGTGTGTGTGTGTGTGTGTGTGTGTGTGTGTGTGTGTGTGCGTGCGTGTGTGTGTGTGTGTGTGTGTGTGTGTGTGTGTGTGTGTGTGTGTGTGTGTGTGTGTGTGTGTGTGTGTGTTTCTTCTTCTTCTTCTTCTTCTTCATCTCTGAAGCTTTAATAATCCTCGTTCGTTCGTCCCTTAAGTTGAAGAGCAGTCTATCAGTTTTGTGGCTAAACGAACCTGACGCCGGTGCTTCACGCAGCGGCCGTTTTACACGTTTTATGCCGGCGTTAACTACTTGGAGGCTACTCGGGGCTGGGTGGACTCCTTCAGATGTTCCATTCCAGCGCTCTTCACGGCTGACAGTTTAGATTTCACTGACTTATCTCCCCTCTTCACCTTACCTGCGAGTTATTTCCCCTCTTCACGTCTGAGAAAAGTGAGGTGATCGTCGACGTCGGAAAGGCTTCCCGCGCCAGTTCGTCATTGTTGAGGTTTGGGCAGGGGCGGTTCGTGGAAGGTGATGGGGGGTTGGGGTGGGGGGGGGAGTAATTTAGATAGTGTGGTGTGTGGGGTTGTTGTGTTGTGTTGTGTGTGTTGTGTTGTGTTGTGTTGTGTTGTGTGTGTGTTGTGTTGTGGTGTGGTGTGGTGTGGTGTGGGTGGGTGTGGTGTGTGTGGTGTGGTGTGTGTGTGTGTGTGTGTGTGTGTGTGTGTGTGTGTGTGAGTGCGCGCATGAGCGCGTTGGCGTGCGTGTGCGTGTGTGTGTGTGTGTGTGTGTGTGTGTGTGTGTGTGTGGTGCGCGCGCGCGCGCGCGCGTGCGCGTGTGTGTGTGTGTCCGAAACAGTTCGACAGATACGGCTTTCTTTGAAGACTAAACGCTTGCGAGGGCACTTCGTAGGAAAAGGCGATGGGTTTTTTATACTCTTCTTAGACAAATGCGAATATGTCAGGCATACTCCATACCAACACAAAATCTTGAACAGACCTATCTAAAGCAGATAGCATGTAAGACAAGAATGTGTCAAGAAGACCCTTCTGAAGAAGAGACGTTGGGTAGACCCTTCTAAAGAAGCCATAACCTGCACTTCTTCTTTTTTTCAGGAAAGCGGTTTTTTTTTTTAAGCACATCCCCGTTAAGAAGTAAAAACCTTGTTAGGATGCAGTAATTCAGACGGTAATGTGCTTTCGACCTACAGTCTCTCTAACAAGACAGATTATCAGGCAACATGCCCAGTGGATCGTTAAGAAACTGATGCGTCAGACAGACCTGCCTTAAAAGACTACTACAATGTCAGATAGATCTTTCGTAACAAATCTGGCAATACGCCTTAAAAGACGGTTCTCAAGACGACAAAATGTTAGGCAGACTCTGTATAAGAGGGCAGTATTTTCAGGCTGATTATTCTTCAGACGGAAATGAAAGCAGTGTACCAGGCAATCCCTTCTCTCACGAAGAAGACACTATAGCAGGTAGAGCTTTCTTAAGGCAGCAATGTCCAGTACACCCCATCTCCGGAATGTGAAATCACAGACTGACCGTAATGTGTTACGCGTACCAGTCTTCAGAAGACAATACATGGGAAAAGAACAAAGTGACATGCTAAGCGAGGATACGAAGCAGAATTCTTTTCAGAAAGCAATATTCAAGGCAGAAGTGGGCCGTTTTCGGGAAGAACATGGCAAAAAGACCATGATATGAAGTAAATTAACCTTAGCACAAGACAATACGCCGGGTAAAGCGTTGTTCGAAAGTAGTGGGTCAGTGGACCATTTGCCAGGTGAACCCATGGAAGAGGAAAATATGGCAAGCAGACCATGTCAGCAATGCAGAAAGAGCAAGACACCACGCACATTCTTTGTAAATAAAACCAGTATGTCAGACATAAGTTTCCACGGGTAACTGGTTAGTACACAGATCATCTTTACGAAGCTGCATATAAAAGAGAATATCTATACTATTCTCTAGATTTATATCAGACAGATTTCTCGTGTAAAATAGTTCGTTGCTCAAGTCGGATTGTTGTTGTTGTTATTGTTATTGTTGTTGTTGCTGTTGTTGTTGTTATTGTTGTTGTTGATGTTGTTTTTGTTTGTTCTTAAAGGCTGTGTTTTCAGGGGTTTTTTTTTTCTCTGTCACGTTTGTCTCTATACATCAAAAAGAACAGTTAGTTCCTCGTGTTTCTTGAAGTTCACATTCACTTCTTTCAGACAAAATTTAGCAAACACCTTAGGTCGAAAGTCGATACAGTGGGCTTTTCGCCGAAGACTGTATCTCTGTGGAGGGATTTTTTGTTGTTGTAGGCATTCTTTACATCACCCAGTTTACAAATGTGGCCATCCCTAGCTACGCGAAGAAATCATGAAACCAGACCTTAGACTCTCTCTCCTCTCTCTCTCTCTCTCTCTCTCTCTCTCTCTCTCTCTCCTCTCTCTCTCTCTCTCTCTCTCTCAATGACCCCGAGACCTACAAACTGGCACAACCCG
>JADBJO010003056.1:207500-210000 GCA_016801955.1 Conus betulinus | reverse complement strand
TATCTAAGAGAGAGAGAGAGAGAGAGAGAGAGAGAGAGAGAGAGAGAGAGAGAGAGAGAGAGAGAGAGAGAGAGAGAGAGAGAGAGAGAGAGAGAAACAATTGTAATTTATGTTCTAGCAAAGAGTAAATCTGTTGTGAAAAAAGACGGTTTTTTGTTTGTTTGTTTTGTTTGTTTTTTTTAAGGGAAACGACCATTAAATTTCCAGCTTGTTCATTTATTGACATTCTGTTTTCTTGCTTGCTTTTCAAACATCAGTAGACACACATAGAAAAAAAAAACTTCCAATGCCACAATAACGACAATATGTAGAAATGTCATACAACATTATGAAAATATGTCACAGGCAAATTCCCCACATAGACACCTTGCAATGAAAGGAAAGCCAATAATGCAACCATTTTGCATTATCACGCTATTTTTCATTGAGTCGTCGCGCTTGCAGACAGCATGTGAACAGAAAACAAAAATTATAACGTAAAAATTTCTGCACGAATCGTTTATTAGTTTCCTGTATAGGAACAATTTTGCTCCATGGCATGCAGGATTTGTTTCAATCGGGTGCACGCGTTTCACCATTTCATGTCTGAAGCTCAGCTTCTTCTACTGATTCAACATTTATAAATGAGATCTTCTCTCCTTAGATTTGTCAAATCCAACGTATCGCCTAGTTTTGTTTTCTCATCAATTCCAGTAATCCCCATATAAAAAGGACAATATTCCCTTGGCATGAGCATTAAATTTTCAGACCATTTTCAAGCTGTTCCCACCCCAAAAAAAAAAAGTCAAAAAGAGTTATTAGTAAGTCCGCCATACAACAAGGGCAAACAAATAGCATGACAAAACACGACGCGTTTCAACCTCTTGGGTCGTCTTTTCAGGCAAGATAAACAGCATTCAGAACAATGAACGCGCTGTGTTTTGGCGGAGGTATTGATAATTGTTGTTAAACTTTGTTTTAATTTCCGCCAACAGTCACTATGTTTTGAACCCCACTCTTCCCAAAATGTACGTGTACTTTCACGCTCCCACATGTAGTGACTGGTTGAATTTTTGATTGAATTTTTGATTGAGTTGTGATTGAATTTTTTAATTCAGTTTTTTTTTCTGTGATTGAAATGACACTATTCACTATCAACGACTCGCATATTTATTTTTTTTTTTTTCAAACACCGTTTGTTTACTTTGGACATATTCTAAACTGGAACCATTTTTCAGTTTTGTTTTTTTTCGTTATCTTACTCATATGAAGTGTATTTGTCCAGTCGATAACTACATTCAAACGGTGTGGTATTGCTGTATGATGACAAAGCATTGATGTTTAAAGCTTCAATGTTTTCTACCATAGCATAGTAATGAGTGTCACTTCCTTTTGAACTCTACTCTACGTGTGTGTGTGTGTGTGTGCGTGTGTGTGTGTGTGTGTGTGTGTGTGTGTGTGTGTGTGTGTGTGTGTGTGTGTGTGTGTGTGTGTGTGTTGTGTGTGTGTGTGTGTGTGTGTTGTGTGTGTGTGTGTGTGTGTGTGTGTTCTGTGTTAGTGTGTGTGTGTGTGTGTGTGTGTGTGTGTGTGTGTGTGTGTGTGTGTGTGTGTGTGTGTGTGTGTGTGTGAGTGTGTGTGTGTGTGTGTGTGTGTGTGTGTGTGTGTGTGTGTGTGTGTGTGTGTGTGTGTGTGTGTGTGTGTGTGTGTGTGTGTGTGTGTGTGTGTGTGTGTGTGTGTGTTGTTTTTGTGTTTTGTTTTTTTTTTGGTCGCTGAGGTTCTGTCAATACTAATGTCGCTATCTAATCGCATTCTTCTTTAAGTAATTTTGTATATAGTCTTTTATCCGCTGCATGGGACGGATATGATTTACAAAACTGACCTCAACTCTCTCGGCTTTTCTACAGTATATGGCGGTTTATGCAATGATCACTGTCGTCTAGTACATGTTTTTATCTAAAAAAAAAAAAAAAAATACAGGCTATTTCTCGCTTTCAATTTTTCGTTGCCAAAACAAACAGAAAGAAAAGAAAGAAAGAAAAAAAAGAGAGAATACGTCAGTAGCTAGATCTTTACTATCATAGAGATCTACATGTTTCAAAACATTTTATACGCTTGAAAAACATCGTTCCAAATTTTTTTTTTTTTTTTTTTTTAATCTGTACGCTTCAAGGACAACGACTTCAGGATTTAATGAACGTAGCATTGGTTCCCCCCTGCGGCTGTGCATGAATACTTTTTTTTTTTTTATTATCCAGGCGACTTTAAAGGGCTTCAGTATACGTCTTCAGATTGTGTATACCCATACCTTTTACTTCTGCATATTTTACACCGATTATTTGCTTCTACCGTTTTCTACCGTTTTTTTTTTTTTGTTTTTTTTTCTTTTTCTCTCATACAAATTTCCAACACAAAATATAAAAGATTTCTCTGGGAATCTGGAGTTTTAGGTAAAAGGATTCACAATCCGTTCACCTAATGTGTTGACATTGTTTGCTAGTTTGTTTGTCTTTTCTTGGGTAGT
>JADBJO010003056.1:177500-185000 GCA_016801955.1 Conus betulinus | reverse complement strand
ACAGTTTGTATAGTCTCATGTCTAGTCGCCAGTTTAAAGAAGAAGAAGAAGAAGAAGAAGAAGAAGAAGAAAGCCAGCATGGTATAAATTTTAGCTAGTGGGAAAAAAAAAATCGTAAGAGAGCTTCATGAACAAAACAAAATAGTGTAAGACTGCCAAGAACGACAACCTTTTGAAAGTGAGAGTCGGAAAAGTGACCGAAAAGATGAAGTGCAAAAGTTACAGACGACTGCCAAGAACGACAACTTTTTTTTTCAAAGGCAGAGTCAACGAAATCACTGAAAAGAAGAAGTACAAAAACCACGGAAGACTGCAAAGAACGACAACTTTTTTTGAAAGTCAGATTCAAAGAAAGTAACCAAAAGGAAGAAGTACACTCCTAGCAGCAGACGACTGCCAGTAACGACAATGTTTTTTTGTTGTGTTTTTTTTTTTTTTAATCACAGTCCAAGAAAGTGAGCGAAAAGAGCAAGTTACCAGCACTGAATTTTCAGAATTGTTCTGAAAAACCTCAGACATCCCACCGGGAGGTGCCTCACGTCTTGCGTGTGCAGGAGGCGAAAGGCTACCGCAGGGAATTAGTGTGGAGTTGTGTTTCCATTGTTTGTGTCTGTATGGAACCTAGCGTCACCGTCCTGCTGTAAGGTACGTCTCTCAGGCATCTGGATTCTGAAGCACACAAACGAGATCATTTGGATTTGTGTGTAGCTCGGCATTGTTAAGACCACAAAGATCATGCGACACATCGACGCTGACACAGGCAGAGTTTTCATATATCCAATAACTGTAACCTTGATCTCCAACAAGATATAGAGTCAAATCCCTACCATACCATACCTCTCTCTCTCTCTCTCTCTCTCTCTCTCTCTCTCTCTCTCTCTCTCTCTAACCTTATATAACGCTTTCGGTTACACAAGAGTAGCCAAATAATTTGTTTTGCTTTGGATACACAATGAAAGCTATGAAAAACGACACGAAATACCTGCAATTTTCAACGAAAATAATGAGCTCTAGAAGAACCCTATTACACTTTTTTTTTCTGTCACCAGAGGAGACAACAGTATATGAGAACTGAAAGAGTTACTTCCCGGTGGGTAAATACTTCACGGTGATGGGTTATAGAAAATACAAAATGTCAACTTTTATATTGAGAGAAGTTGTAAGATTCTACGAAAATATATTCCGATTCAACTGAAAGTTTATTCATTACACAGGGACTTCATAACGTTCACATTCAGCAGAAAATTCGTAATAATCTGGCTGAACAGACCCGGAGTCCGCGCTAAATAATACGGATCCACATAACGGGTCCACATAACGGATCCATAAAGGGAATGACTTTGTCCATGAGCTACGTTCCATCTTTCAACCAAGTTCTGACGGCCGCCGGGCGCAATATTTTGCGTCTTGGACTCCGGGCTTGAAGGTCGTAGGTTCGATTCCTAGTAGAATCAGTTGTATTTGTGGAATTTTTTCGGTCCCGGACCGGCTCTTACCAGAGTTGAGTTTGCTATGGGCTCAACATGGAATACTGGCACCACACAGTCGAGTTTCATCCACTTTATGAATGCGTCTCTGAGGGTGTTGCCTTTTAAATTTTTCACGACCAACACTGCAGGTGTCTGTATGTCTGGAGCCTGGTTGACGCCACGATACATTATGAAAGTAAGCAGGGTACAGCCTTGTCATGCAGTCTCAGACCAGAATGAAACTCCATAATAACAGCAGGGTCATCATCCTCATCGATCAGCATTAAAAAAAAAAAAAGAAAAAAGTCTCAACGTGTGTGGCCTTTCTTGGCCTGCTCTCAAGGTGACCTCAGTGGTAACATCCTCTCCATGTCTGTGCCCTTCGTGACTTCCTGTGGAGATCGCCATCGCCGGTATCGTCGAATTCATGGACGTGGCGGCGCCCTCCGGAGGAGAGCCGCTAGCTTGCACTGGCTCCGCGACTAAGCAATCATTGTCGTCAGTAGGGGGGGGGGGGGGGGGGGGCTCATAATGTATATGGGATCAGAGCGGGCAGGCACCACTGAACACCAACGAAATGACTCGGCACCATTGCAAAGTGTTCTCTAGTGGGTTGCCTCATGATGACTTGATGTAACTGCTTCCTGTGGATCGCCAGTGCCAGGAGAAGCAGGGGCTGTGACTGTAGATGGGACGTGGAATGAGCTCCGTGGGGGGGTGATGACAATGGTGTAGCATTCAAGATGAGACAATGGAAAAAACAAAGTTTCGTTGAAATCAGTGTTGTTATTACTGTGTAATTGTCCTGGCGAACAATCCGATGCAAGGTAACACATTACCTCCGTGGAATAAATGGTTGTTCGGCCTGTTTGGCCCAGCGGGTAATGCACTTTTCTCTTAATCCTAGGGCCGTGGGTTTGATCTGTGTTTGAGGCCTTCACTTCGGATTCAACATCAGTGAGGACTCTTAACCTTTAGAGCCTTTCGGATGAGACTTTGAACAAGAACAATAAATAAACAAAGAACTACACAAAGAAATGAGTAGATTAATAAATCAATCACACGGATAAATACATAGATAAATGCATAAATGAATACACGAAAAGAGAAAATAGATCAATACACGAATACATACATACATACATACATACATACATACATACATACATACATACATACATACATACATACATACATACATACACGTTAATTTCAATTCAAGGGGAAAGGGGGGGAAGGTAAGAGTAACCCGGGGAGAGAGGAGTTTGGGTGAGGAGAGCGTTGGTTCTACCGTTGCCCTCTGCATACTCTATTATCTCTTGACACTTACTGGTGGGGGGGGGGGGGATATAAATGATAGTACGTGACACCAGTCCTTCCGCTGCTTTCGACGAGCATTCATTTCAATCGAAATAAATGTCCCTAACACGCCGTATCTTCCGCAGCGATCGACCTCGGTCAGTTCAAACCACTAAACGACAGAGCCAGGGACATAAACGTGGCGTGTTTCAAGGCAATTGTCTTGAGGCCACCGGTTTTGCTGTGAAGATAGGATTTCATCGTTTTTCAGCAAGCCCTCCCATTCCCCCTTACTTACTCCTTCCCCCAGCTCTCGCCCTCCCCCCCCCCCCCCCCCTCTCTCTCTCTCTCTCTCTCTCTCTCTCTCTCTCTCTCTTGACACCCCCCTACTCTCTGTCTCTCTCACACACTCTTTCCCTCTCGCTTGCAGTCCTCTCTCTCTCTCTCGCTCTTTCTCTCTCTCTCTCTCTCTCTCTCTCTCTCTCTCTCTCTCTCTCTCTCTCTCTCTCTCTCTCCTCCCCACTCTCTCTCTCTCTCTCTCTCTCTCTCTCTCTCTCTTACCTGATGCTCCACCCCACCCTCTGCCCCGTCCTGCTCCTCCTTTGCTCTTTTACCCGGGCATCTAGTGCAATGAGGAAGTGGTGTGATGTGTTGGTACTTGGAAGACGTGCGGACTGGTCCAGCAGAACTGTTCGGGTTCTTTACAGTCCACCGACACAATTAGAAGGGCTCTTAGAAGAGCGCAAACCTCAGCCACACAGATATATTTTTTACCGCCAGGGGAAGTCATAGTCAGTATGGCACCAGTCGCCGTGGCAAAGTGGTTAGCGTCGCGGACTCCCGGCTGGGAAGTCGTGGGTTCGATTCCCATCAGAGTCATGTGGGATTTTTTCTACCCGATCGGCTCACAGCCAGAGTTGAGTTTGCTACGGGCTCAATTGGGAAGACTGGGACCATCCAGTCGAGTGTCGCTTGATGGATGCGTCTCTGACAATTTTGCTCAAACTTCCCTACCAACACCGCAGGTGTCTGTATCTCTCTGGCCTGGTCGACCCCGGGATATATTATGAAATCAAGCGTACAGTACAGCCCTGTCATGCAGTCTCAGATCGGAATGGACATCCGTAGCATCATCTTCATTATCCTTGTTCTCATCGATCAGCATTAAAAAAAAAAAAGGTCTCAAATTCTGTGGCCCTTCATGCTCTGGTCTAATGGTGACCTCAGTTTCGATGTCCTCTCCACGTCTGTGGCCTTGGTTTGATTCCGTCGGGGTCACAGGTATCGTCCAGTCCATGGGGGCTGTCGTTGGATGGACGTGGTGGCGTCCTCCGTAGGGAGAGCTCACTCACGCCGGCTCCGCGACTAAGAAATGATTATCGTCAGTAGGGGGCTTAGTAGGTGGTGTCCTGCGTGTGTTGGATCAGAACAGACGACACTGAACACCGCCGAAGTGACTCGGTAGCAGTACAGTGCCTCCTCCGGTGGGTTGCCTCTCGACGGCTTGACATTGACGGCTCCCTGTGGATTGCTAGCGGTTGCGGCGGGCCGGGCTTGACTGTGGCTGTGGGACGGGGTGTCGGAATGAGCGGCGTGGATGCAATGCTACTGAGGTGGCACAGAAGATGGGACAGCAAAAGAAAAATTGTCAGGATTGGATGAGAGAGTTATTCCCCCTATATTTGTTTTACTGGGATGTGGGAAATTCAAAATGTTAATGTTTCATATAGCTTAAAACATCCATGAAAAATTACTGTATCATAGATAGCCATAAATGTGTCAGTAGTGATTTCAGAGTCTTCATGTTCAGTGGAAACATAGATCATAATCTGGCACAGCCGATCCTGGATCTGCCTTCTGATCTGCCGGATCCGTTTAATAAACAGGTACCATAAATTCAATAGGAAAATTTCGTCATTGAGACAAAGTCAGTCTTTCCTTAGAATTTCTATGTATATTATTAAACCGATTTTTTTCCTCTCTCTCTCTCTCTCTCTCTCTCTCTCTCTCTCTCTCTCTATATATATATATATATATATATATATATATGTGTGTGTGTGTGTGTGTGTGTGTGTGTGTGTGTGTGTGTGTGTGTGTGTCTATCTCTCTCTCTCTCATGGTTACCGCAGTTGAGATTGTGATGGTTTTGTCTTTCTCGCCCGACCTGTAATCAATGCTACCATGTTTGACCATTCTGACCTCTGAAAAGCTTTTTCTGACATCAAAGATGCTTTATTCTCGGGATTCGTGGTATGGGAAGAAGAAGAAGAAAGGGTGTTGCGGCGGTCTGAAATTGTCAAATTCTGCTTCAAACTCTGTCGTTTCACTTCATTCATAGTCATGTCCATTCTCAGCCGTTACCTCTTCAGGCATTCTCTGACGTCATGAGGCTGTGAACTCGGACCCGTAGCCGCTCTGAAGTATTCACAGTGCCCCTAGAAAAATGTCAAAGAGATACATGAACTGCTGCTTCTGTAGTTCTCTTGGATGCCAAAGTTGTCAGCATCCAAAACTGCTGAAATGATTCTGGTACGTGCATAAACATCTTTTGGAAGAATGGGCTTTGATCGAATGTATTTGAGCACTGCCCATGTTTTTCAGGAAACAGCTGATGGAATACTTAAACTCAGTACATGTTCACAGTTTGCGTTTTGCTCATTTCTCGTTATCTTTGAGCCCGTGTTAATGAGAGCAAAAGTTGTTTAGGCAGTCCGTGAACACTTTGAAATTCTGTGCACTACTCAAAATAGCCAACGATTTAGGGATTTCAAGTATTGCCTGGCGGCCATACCCGTATCACGCTTTGCCTTAAAACTTTACTCATTCCATATATTGTCTTAAATTATTGGCTGCCCGAGAATAAACATATTTTCAAATTGTATTCCATTTGATGCAATTAAAATTATCGTGGATTAAAAAAGGATCTCTTGAACCTCGAAACTGAGGGAAACCGTGCGCTCATCACATTCAGAAGATGACATAATTTATTAGTATAGATATGAATATTCATCGCCAAAACAACACACAATCAGTGTATGAAAGACGTGTTCATAACATGCGTGAAATTCTGCAGAAAAGTGAAGGGTAAGAAAGAGAGCAGGACACACACTAACTTTCCTTAGGTAAAAAAAAAAAAAAAAAGAAAAAGAAAAAAAAAAAAATGTCTGCAGAGGGGAGGAGTGGAAGATACAGTCGAAAGTGCCAGGGGGAAAAAAAAAGCAGGAAGGAGCACCTGCTTCACATTGCTAAACAACAGATCTGCTGCTTTCATACATATTTTCAACAAGTTCCCTTTCAGATTTTGTATTACCAGTAGACTAAAATGCCGGGGAGTGAGAGTGGAATTCAACAGCAAAAGACAGAAAATCGACAAAGGCAAAAAAAAAAAAAAAAGAAAAAAAAAAAAAAAAAATCAGCTGAAAAAAAACAAATCCACAAAAAAAAGGGACATTTGACATGCCTGAAGAGTAAAGAATTATTTGCCGAATGCATGTTTTGAAATGAAATGTTTGAAATTAAACAAATAACATGCCAAGAAAGGAATAAAGAGAATGATTTACAGAAAGAATAATAAACACGAACGTAATTTTTTTTTGTTGTTGTTGTTGTTGTTGTTGTTGTTTTTTAGGTAAGGAGCATTTTCATATAAATGTAGGGTAGAATGACAGTTCTCAGAACATTGTCAATCCACAATAAGACGTTAAGCACAATAAGTTTATTATACTGTGATGACACATTTAACTCACACACGAAAGAAGTGTCACTGCTACTTTGTGTAGGGAAAAGTCTACGCCAAAATGCTATTACACTCGAATAAATCAAAGCAATCAACATCACACCGCGTTCTCAAAGTGGGGGGAAAAAAATATCTAAGTTGGAAAAAAAAAAAAAAAAAAAGTCACAATGTCACCACTACCATCCCCACCCCGCGCCACCCCCAACCCTCTTTCTCTCTCCCCTCTACACCAACCTCTCCTCATCCACGCGACCCGACCGAGCTCATACTTCAATTCTCACTACCCACACTCTATTCTTCTCCCCCACCGCCACCTACCCCCTCTCCCCCCCCCCCCCCCCCCCCCAACCCCTTCTTCCACCCACCCCACTAATCCACCACCGAAACCCTACCTCCTCCCTCTCCCCCTTCCCCCCTCCTCAACCCTCCAGCTCCCTACCCTCTGACAAAACATAAAAATAGCGCAAATCTCAAGCAGCTCTCATAAATAACGCGAAGCCATCATGGCCGCCGACAAGCGGCAGTGGAGGGGGAGCGGCTTCCTCCCAGCGAGGAGCAGTCCCGCAGCGAAGGTGACAAGGCAGAGAGGATAACTCCCAACCCCCTGCCGATAACTCTTCACTCCCCGCCAGGGCGAGCGGCGGGACCTTGATAAACTACAGAGATGGTTAAATCAAAACATCGTGTTGGGAGATAAGTCTTGACAGCCTACACTAGTTTTTTTTTTCTTTTTCTTTTTTTTTTTCTTTGTTTGTTTTTGCGTGGTTGTTTCCCTTTGTTTTTGTTTCTTTCGTTCTTGTTTTCTTTCTTTTCTTTTCTGTTCTTTCTTTTGTTTCCTTTTCTTTCTTACTATTTTCTTTCGTTCTTTCCTTCTTTCCATTTCTCTCTTTCTTGCTTGCTTTCTGTTTTCTTTCTTGCTTTCTATTTCTTTCTTTCCTTCCTTTTTTTTTCTTTCTTTTTCTTCCTTTCTTTCTTTATCTTTTTTTCTCTCTTTTC
>JADBJO010003056.1:170000-172500 GCA_016801955.1 Conus betulinus | reverse complement strand
CTCACACACACACACACACACACACACACACACACACACACACACACACACATATGCGCGCGCTAGTTTATGCTTTCACACACATACAGATGCATATCTATCTATCATCTATCTATCTATCTATCTATCTATCTGTGTGTGTGTGTGTGTGGTGTGTGTGTGTGTGTGTGTGTGGAATGTTTCAGAGAGAGAGTATACAAATACTAACTGAATACGAATGTTTATATGAAGGTAAAATGAGTACACTGATAGTCTATAATGCCGTAGTCTCATAACAAAAAAAAAATCAGAGAGAGAGAGAGGGTGTGAGAGAGTGAGAGAGAGAGAGAGAGAGAGAGAGAAGAACGAGAGAGAGAGAGAGAATCAGGCAGACAGACGCACTAACAGACATAGACACACAGACAGACAGACAACAGAGAGAGAGAGACACACTCAGACACGGCGATTCCTTTAGTCGATCAAGATCATTCTCCTCAAGTATAAGACATGAAGAAAAAAAAATCTCTTTTTTTTCTTTTTTTTTTTTTCTTTCTTTTTTACTTTTTTAAAGACTGGACCTAATCAGTTAAGTGGCATCTCACTGGAATATCACTTGCCCTTCCATCCACCCTGGGGGACCTCTCATCACCGACTTCATTCACCACCCCGACTATCCCTCACCGGCCGTCCAACTCTTCTCCCACCCCCATCCTCCCCCCCCCCCCCCCCCCCACACACACACACACACACCCCCACACACACCGGCCCTCTCTGCCAAAGAGCGCTTTTTAATCAGCCTTCCATTGATTTGGCCCCGCCGCTAACATCGGCCATTTTTGCTTTCTGCGGGACTTGTATTTCGCTGCGGGCCTGGTCTACGAATGCCCCGAGGTCAGCGGTGGGCTGTCCAAGAGACCGGAGAAAAATTGGAAAGCAAACTTGGGGATTAATTTTCTCTTTCTCCTTCTCCTCCTCCTTTCCCTCCCCCTCCTCTTCCTCGTTTTATTCTTCTTTCTTTCTTTCTTTCTGTATCTCTGTCTTTCTTTCTTTTTTTCTTTCTTCTTCGTCTTTCTTTCCTCGTTTCTTTCGCTCTTTCTTCTCAATTTCTTCTTACTTTTCTACTTCTTTTTTCTTGTGTGTGCACTTGGTGTCAGGATTAAGTTTCGCATTCACCTCCTTTCTGTTTCTTCCTCCCCTTTAGACCCCCCCACCCCCACCCCCCCACCCCCCACCCCTTCTTCTTCTTCTTCTTCTTCTTCTTCGCTTCTTGTACGTGAACTTAATGTTGGAGTTTGGAGGTTCACAAATGTATTCAAAGATGAGAGAGAGGGTTAGGAGATACGGAGAAGGAATAAAGGAAACGGGGAGACGGTAAGCGCGGGGGGGGGGGGGGGGGGGGGGAGAAGAAGAAAGAGGAGATATGTGAGGCGGGCATATGTGGAAGGGGCGACAAGAAGGGGAGGGAGAGGGGGGGAGAGGAAGGGGGGAGGGGTGATCAGACGGGCATAGCTGGGAAGGGTTGACGTTTGTGATTATAAATCTGATTACGACTGTGTTAAACAGAACGGATTAGGTCGGGACGGCAGAAAATATGTTTGATCGTTAAGGTCTTTGATGAAGATTTGCCGGCCCGGTCTTCGTACAGATTAGTATTGAACATGTCTTGGTCGTAGATGAATTTGCGTGTCGTTTTGTTGTTTTTTAATTTCCTTCGCAGCGCCGTGTGGGTGTGTGGGTGTGTGTGGGTGTTGTGTGTTGTGTGTGTGTGTGTGTGTGTGTGTGTGTGTGTGTGTGTGTGTGTGTGTGTGTGTGTGTGTGTGTGTGTGGTGTGTGTGTGTGTGTGTGTGTGTGTGTGTGTGCGCGCGTGCGTGCGCGCGCTTGTGTGTGTGGATGTGTGTGTGTTGTATTGTGTTGTGTTTTGTGTGTGTGTGTGTGTGTGTGTGTGTGTGTGTGTGTGTGTGTGTGTGTGTGTGTGAGTTGGTATGAGAGAGAGAGAGAGAGAGAGAGAGAGAGAGAGAGAGAATATGTATGTTCTGTATTTTGTGCTTGTGCAATCACTGTTATACTGATGCTGCAACGGCTGAACCTCAGCCTTGTTTACGCTTTTTTTTTATGAACTTCGACTTGATCTTGCTTTGGTTACATATTCTATAAGACAGTACTATGTTAAGTTTGCAGTAATATATACACCCCAAAATTTACCACTGGTTTGTTTTTGAGTATTTTAACTGTCAGTACAGAAGGAAGGCAATTCTACGGATCAGACCCATTCTTAAAAAAAAAAAAAAAAGAAGAAATTACCGGATAGTCTTTCCTGGAGAAAGTTACATCCGTTTTTACTACCACCAAGAAACTATTAACGCTGTCAGGTTCAGACTGATATATCTTTCTAACGTGATTCAAATATCTTCAAAGGGTTATCTTCTTCATCTTCACTATCATAAACGTACACAAAACGAGGTGGAAAAAAATAAAATGGAAAAAACACACCCAAGGTGCCAGTGAGACCCCTAAAAGTGCT
>JADBJO010003056.1:157500-160000 GCA_016801955.1 Conus betulinus | reverse complement strand
CTTCTTCTTCTTCTTCTATTTCTTCTTCTTCTTCACCTTGCTGGTGGTAGGATTATATTGTTTTTTTTCTCAGTGCCACACTCTTTAATCCACAACCAACCTTTCCAAAAGAGGAACCCTGCTGCTCTTCATCCTTGCAAATCCCCCTCCCCCTCTCACCCTCACCACCACCACACCCCAAACCATCTCCACCCACCCCACCCCACATCCTCCACCTCTCTCCTCTCTCCCCTTCTCCTCCCCCCTCTCCTTTCCCTCCCTACTCACGCGCCCCCCCCCCCCTCCCCCACACCCCTTCCCTCCATCCACCCCCCCCCCCCCCCCCCACCCACCACCACCCCTCTCCCAGCGTGCCCCACACTCCCAGCTTCTTCACTCTATCAAGGTGGCAGGGGGAATATGGGCGAGACTCCCGGGGGGGGAGCCTAATCTGGCGACCCTTTGCGAACTCAGGTCTCTTGATTTGCGCCGCTGCCCCAAGCAGGATGGCCACAACCCCCCGTCCCCTCTCCCTCCCCACCCCTCTCCCACCCCCACCCCCGCGCTCCTAGCCGACACTGACACTGCCACAGGACCCGGGCCCGCCCCGACCCGACCCCCGGCTCACAGGCAAAACTAATCCCGACAAAATAGCAGCCCGTGATTCGATTAGCAGCCGCGCGAAAAACACTGGCAAGAAGCAAGGAGCGAGGTAGCAGTTCCGACCGTTCCCTCTCCTTTTACCCTTTCCCTTCTGTTCTTTTCTCCCCCCCCCCCCCCCCCCCCCCCCCCCCCCCACCTTCCCCTTCCTCCTCCGTCCCCTTCTCTCCTCACACACTCCTCCCCACCTCCTGACCCTCACTATCGCCTCTTCTGTCCGCCGTCCTCCACCCGCCCCCCCCCCCACCTCCCTGCCCTCCCCCCCTGCCTTCTCCCCCCCCCCCCCCCCCCCCCTTGCATCTCTCCTCCGTCCTCCTCCTCCTTCGTCTTCGTCTTCTTCCCTCAAGGCCTTTTCAGCTTAGTTAAGCAAAGAGCTTTTGTTGGTCAGGGACTGATTGAAAGTTGATTAGCAACGTTGACGGGGCTAGTCTCGGTTAGGGGGTGGGGTGCGGGTGAGAGGGAGGTGGGGGGGGGGGAGCGGGGCGGGGGGGGGGGGGGGGGGAGTCTACGTTCGTTCCTCGACAGAGCTGAAAGCGGGAGATGGGGAGAAGAAGGGGAGAGTGGGGGAGGGATTCGGGATGAGGGGGTGGGGGGGGGGGAGTAAGAAGAGGGAGAGAGAGGGGTGGTGGACGGGTCATCGTTACTCCGCCTTCCCAAAGTTTTTAGGGCCGTGTGTGACGGCGGAGGGGGAGGGGGGGGTGGTGGTGGTAATGGAAACAAATGAGATTCTGTCCGTGAGCATAATGAACGGCTATCTTCAAAGCTTGTAGTTCCTGACCTCTTCGTTAAATAATTAATTTTCTATTCGTGTGCAAAAAAATGAGGGAATACCTCAAAGAAAAAGATCGGTTCGTAAAAAAAAAAAAAAAAAAAAAAAAAAAAAAAACAGAATTTGTTTTAGACCAGAAGGTCGATTACCTACTACTACAAAAACACGGCTACTATAGCAGCTACAACTGCTGTCCTACTGCTGTTAATACTGTTGATTCTAATTAGGTAATCACTATGTGTTATCTTGCGTAAAAGGTCCATTCAAAGCGCTTGTAAACACACGTCATTCGCACACATGCATATCATAAATTCACACACACACACACACACACACACACACACACACACACACACACACACACACACACACACACACACGCACACACACACACACACACACACACACACACACACACACACACACACACACACACACACACACACAATTTGCGGCCGCACACATAAATCAAAGGCTTAAAAAAAAACAAAAAAGATGGAAGAAATGGACGGAAACAAGGTAACTGGGGGGAGGGGGGGGGGAGGCAGGGGTTTTTTGTAGCTTAGCTATAAAAGAGTCCAGTGCAGGTATTTGACAAAGATATATGTCACCCAGTAACCATGCTTCATATAGAAATATGATGCTACGCTGAGTTTCCATCCCCCTTTCTGGTAATTTGTTTATTTTATGTATTCATTTATTTATTTGTTTGTTTGTTTGTTTAGTTATTCATTTATTTACTTGTTTATTTTTTCATTTATTCAACCCTTCATTCATCGATTTATCTATTTATATTTTGTCTGCTTTTATACCTGATATCTTATCTATGCTGTTGCTGTATTTTTCTTCTGTTTAACAACAGTAACAGGAAATAAAAATGTAAATAAAAAAAAAAGGTATTTGACAAAGAGGGAGAACAAGCTCCTTCAAGGCAGACAGTATGTTGACCGGAGAGAGAACGTCGGCCGATGGCTGATAGTTCAAATCTGTGACGTGGGCAGCAGAGTGGATCTGATGAGGTACAAAAGTGAAGACAGTCACAGAGATGTGAAGCGGCAGTGTTATGAATGGCATTCACAGTACCCCAACCTC
>JADBJO010003056.1:147500-152500 GCA_016801955.1 Conus betulinus | reverse complement strand
GGTAATCTGAAGCGTACGCATACGTTTAGGATTGTAGACGCTCTCTCTGTCGCTCTCTGTCTGTCTGTCTCTGTCTCTCTGTCTCTCTCTCTCTCTCTCTCTCTCTCTCTCTCTCTCTCACACACACACACACACACACATACACTCACATACAGAGAGAGAGAGGAGGGAGCGAGGGAGAGACAGAAAGAAATGACATTTTTATACATCACCGTTGGACTACAATGCAAACAAAAAGATGGTAAGAAGAGGAAAGAAGAGCAGGAGGAGAAGGAGAGAGACACAGAGAGAGAGACAGACAGACAGACAGACAGACAGACAGAGACAGAGGCAGAGATAGACAGACAGACAGACAGAGACTGAGAGAGAGGGATCTATAAACATTAGAGAGAGAGAGAGAGAGAGAGAGAGAGAGGGAGAGAGAGACGTGACAGGGCTAGGGAAAGAGAGACAGACTGACAGAAAGAAAGACAGATCAACAGAGAGACAGACAGACAGAGAGACAGACAGGCAGGCAGGTAGACAGAAGTACAGACAGACAGAAAAAGAAGCGGAAAATAGAGACAGAGACAGACAAGGCAGAGAGAGACTGAGACAGACAGACAGACAGACAGACAGACCGACCGACAGACAGATGATGATGGAAACGAGAGAATCTGGTTTCTTTTGACGTTGTCTTCCTCTTCCTCCCTGTCTTACGCTTCCTCCTCCTGGTCTTAATATTTCCTTCGTCTTTGTACTCCGTCCATTTCTTTCCTCTTTCTTCTTTGGCACCTCTTCTTCTCTCCCGTCGTCTCCTTCTGCTCTTGTTCTGGCTGCTACTGCTAGCATAAGTCCACTTGACAGCCCTTTTACTTACCCCACCTCTTATTAAATCGCCTGGCAGCTTCTCTTTTCTTCTTCTTCTTCTTCTTCTTCTTCTGCTGCTGCTGCTGCTGCTTATGCTGCTTATGCTGCTGCTGCTGCTGCTGCTGCTGCTGCTGCTGCACCACCTCCTCCTTCTCTTCAAGTTCACTGTCTTACTTGTTTTTCAACATTTCAGTCTCAGGCGAAATTTCTTCCATGAAAACAATCGTATTGTTTCGAACATCTACGTCACAACAGCACGTTTTTACAATAATAACACGTTTTTTACAATAACACGTTTGTAAATAACACCTTGCTTGTCGTTGTCATTTTCTCCTTTGTTTTTCTTCTCCTCTTGCTTTCCCGCATTCTCCTTCTAATTTTTTTTTTTCCCCCTATCTTCTCCTTCGTCCTTTTTCCTCCTCCCTTTCTCTTCTTCTCTTCCTTCTCCTTTTTCCTCCACTTTCCCATCCCCTTCTTTGACCTTCTTCACCTTCTAAATCTTCTCCTTTGTCTCTTCTTTTCCTTGTTCCTCTCATTGCTCATCTTCTGTCTTTGTCCGTCTTTTCCTCTCCCTCCTCCTCTCCCTGTGTTTCCTATCTCGCCTTTTCCTCTCCCTCCTCCTCTCCCTTGTCTTCCTATCTCGCCTTTTCCTCTCCCTCCTCCTCTCCCTTGTCTTCCTATCTCGCCTTTTCTTCTTCTCCTTTCCTCTTCATAGTCTCTCACTTTTCTCTCCTCCTCCTCCTCCTCCTCCTCTCTCTCTCTTTGCAGATACTTAACATCCTTATGGTCTTCCTCTCTCTCCTCTGCAGATCCTCTCTCACTCTCTCTGTCACACTCTCTTTTTCACACACACACACACACACACACACACACACACACACACACACACACACACACACACGCACACACACACACACACACACACACACACGCACACACACACACACACCTCTCCATCTTCCAGTTCTTGTACATCATCGTCTCCCAGTCCACGCCGCCCCCGTTCCTTCCTTCTGTTAGCGAACTCCAGACAAAGCGAGCGCCGCCTCTCAGACAGAATCAAGTGGAAAGATCCGTGATCGCAGCTAACTTCATCAAAGCTCAGCGCCCGGTGCTTGCGCCAAAAGACAAACAATCGGGGACAGTCCTTCCGTTACACAACCGAGCGAAACTGCCTGAAAGAGGAGTGTGTGGGGGGGGGGGGGGTGGAGGAGAGGATGGGAGGACAGAGAGAAGGGCAAAGGGCGAGGCAGGGAGGGAGGGAGGGGGGGGGACAGAGTGAGGGGAGAGGAGGAGGAGGAGGATGGGGGGGGGGGGGGGGTGGCATTAATTTGCAAACACGATTAAATTTGCATGACTGTCGGGCATGGGGCTGAATGACGCTGTTACAGAAGAGCCGAGGACGTGTTGTGCAGCGCAGTTCATGACCAGGCGCACGTGAACGCGACAGGAGCCAAATGAGGGCAGCAAGCGGTTCCAAGAATGATACCAGCAAACAAAACGTTGTTCCTAAAAGAAAAAGAAAAAACAAAAACTTGTTCTGTGTTCCTCGCGCTAGAAATTCTGGAGGTTCGTCTTTTGGTGAAATTGATGCGTTTACGACCGTGTTTTATCCCATTGTTTTAAAGTAGCTAGATTCTGTCTTCGGGGGTGATTTCTAAACTCGATACCAACCCGGATGTGTGTTTTTTTTTTTTCGGTTTGAGATGTCATCTGTCTGACTGGCGCACGATGACCCAGACTGTATGAAGAATGGAAGGGGATTCTACGTGCTTTGCTTTTAATGCGTTGCGTTCTCACGGGATCTCGGCTTTAAGTCTCAGCCGAAGAGTCATGGAGGGGGTTGCACAGATGCCGAATACAAACAGGATGTGTGTGGGACCTGGCTGCCTCACACACGCAGGAATTAAACACAGGACCCTCAGACCAATAGAACAATGCTTTATCTTCTAGGCTAACCACCAGAGCCCCGGGGATACCAATATGAAAATTTGTTGAGTTTCATTTTTCAAGGGGAAAAAATGGTAGATGTAACATTAAGATTTCTATAGAGCGAATGCATTCAATTATATGATTTCGATACAGTTGCTACAAGAATAAAGTTTTGATATACAGCTTATTACATAACGTTTACTGGGGAGATGAAAGTGGTGATTAAGGTCGGAAGTGACCAAATATTGTTTTGTTTTGTTGTTCGCAACGAAGCGTTTGACACTACAATGCTATAATTCCAATGCTGCTTGTAAGACCAACACACAGATACCTTACCTATTGTTTTATTCAAATACCGAAGAAATGTTGGAGGTGTATTTATTTGCACATGTCTGAATGAACTCGAATCCTGTTTTGTTATTAATAAGAAAGCTTATGAGTCGTTTGTTGACTTTGAAGACGAGGTAATCAGTGTGTGTGTGTGTGTGTGTGTGTGTGTGTGTGTGTGTGTGTGTGTGTGTGTGTGTGTGTGTGTGTGTGTGTGTGTGTGTGTGTGTACACAGATAGAGATAGAAAGAGAGAGAGCTGGATAGATAGATTGTTTGTTGAATGAATGGATAGATAGATAGATAGATAGATAGATAGATAGATAGATACAGATGGATGATGGACAGATAGATTAGATAGATAAATAGACAGATTCCACGTCTGTCTCGTAATGGGATCTGAACAGTAACTGTTAGGCCAGTACAGGTGCTTGCTTGTCTGTATTGTATAAATGTTTTCGCTGCGTGAATCGGTCAACGTGTGTCTTTCAGATTACGATTACAAGTCCAAGACGAACTTTATCTGCTTGATGTTTGTTTCTTTCCCTTCTTATTTTCATTTTGTTTTCCATGTGCTTTTACCCTCCTGGTCTCAGTTCGTAGTAATGATTTCGTTCCAATACCTTCTTTTTCTTTTTCTGCCTCCTCCTCCTCCTCCTCCTCCTTCTCTTCTTCTCTTTCTTCTTAATCCTTTTTCTTTTTCACATCCTTTACCAAATCCCCCCCCCCCCCCCCCCCCCCCGCTTGTCCTCCCCCCCCCCCCCTTCTTCTCTTTCTTTCTTAATCCTTTTCTTTTCACACATCCTTTACTAAATCCCACCCCCACCCCCACCCCCCCTTGTCCTCCTCTTTCTCCTCTTCTTCTCTTTCTTCTTCATAATCCTTTCCTTCTTCACATTCTTTACTCGATCTCCCCCTTGTCCTTTTCCTTCTCCCCTTCTTCTTTTCTCTTCTTCTTAATCCTTTTCACATCCTTTACTACCACCCCCCCCCCACCCTTGTCCTCCTCCACCTTCCTCTTTTTTTTTCTGTCTTTTTCTTCTTCTTCCCTCTCTCCTTTTTCCTCTTCTCCCTCCTTTTTTTTTTTTTCCCTATTCCTCCACAATTGATTTTTTTTTTTCTTTCAACTTTTTGTTACTCACTTTTCTTTGTTGTTAGTGGTAACTGAAAAAAAAAAAACATTTGCATTCACTGGACAGAATTTTTTAAAAGGTATTCAATGAGCACAGTTCTGTACCCATGAAAATTCATTCATTTATTCATTCATTCTTCGTTCATTCATTCGTTCATGTTTTTTCTCCATTGTTTCTTCATTGGTGTCTCTTCGTCTTTGTACGGTACTTTTTTCAATCTCAATCTCACCTGTGTTCCCATCATCTCTACGTTCAACCTGTCCTCAATAGTCTGCAGTTAACTGTATAATTGTTACTGCTGTGTTCCTTGTTATCCTCATCAGGTCTTCGTTTTGTACCTTCTGTTATCTTTTTACAAAAAAAAAAAATAGTTTCTCTTACAATTCATGTTTTCTCTTCATCAGCACTGTCCTCTAAAGCCCAAAGAAGCAAAAGGAAACCACCGGTGTTTGATCAGAGCGATTTTCGCTTTCTTGAAAACCTTCGACGTGTCTGCAGATATGCTTCTTCTTCTGTGTGCGTGCGTGCGTGCGTCTGTGCGTGCATATGTATGCACGCGTGCGCGCGTGTGTGTATGTGTGCGTGCGTGTGTGTGTGTGTGTCTCTCTCTCTCTCTCTCTCTCTCTCTCTCTCTCTCTCTCTCTGTCTGATATGTTGTTAGTTGTGTTATCAAATTATGACTGGTTGGTCATTGTTTCACGTTGTAGCATTTAATTTTTTTTTTTTAACCATCCCGTTGTTTTTTTTATTAGCGGGCAAA
>JADBJO010003056.1:137500-142500 GCA_016801955.1 Conus betulinus | reverse complement strand
CTCCTTCTCCTCCTTCCTCCTCCTCTCTCCTCCTCCTCCTCTTCCTCCTACTATCTGAGTAAATCTCTATTTCGAGTTTTTTTTTTCCACATTACTCCATCAGTTGTTATTGTTGTTGTTGTTGTTGTCGTCGTCGTCGTCGTCGTCGTCGTACCCTGACTAAAAGACTCCAGGGATCATCCGAACAGCCAAAGTACTTGAACACTATAATACAAATGCATCAACTGAGGGTGAGAACATTACTTGTGTGACCGTTTTTGATTACCCCGCCAAGTGGGCAGCCACACTCCGTCTTCGGGGGATTTTTGGAGACTGATAATGTTATGCTTGGGGCTTGTCACAACTGAAGACAATCCCTGCATAACTATGCAGAGCATAACAACATTTTGATGGAGCCTTGGTGTTGTAGCCTGTGTCAATTGGCCTGACACAGCCTTAAGCCAAGGCAGACTCCATCAGCGATACACATCCAGCAAGTCACAGTCGACGCCATCTAATCGCAGGCACTGGCACCATGCAAATGGCAAGACACTGGTCCAGATGTCCTTTATTTTTAAAGGGAGAAAAACAGGATTAAAACAAAAACCGGTCCAGAGAGAGGGCCATGAATTTGCAAACACGATCAAATTTTCATGAAGCACTTGTGTGAACCTGTGAGAGAGGAGTGGGGGGGGGGGGGGGGAGGAGAGCAGCGGTAAGAGGACGATGGGGAGGGAGGGGGTTAGTGGCAGGAGACGACGACAGTTATTCGTTTCGTCTTCTTCGCACTTTTTTTTTTTCTTTTTTCAAGCACTCTTCGCGACGACGATGAGGGTAGTCCGGTTGATTGACAAGGTACTTCAGTGTCTTCGCCAAATTGTCTTTTTTTGTTGTTGTTGTTGTGTGGTGGTGGTGGTGGTGGTGGTGGTGCTAGAAGAATCCTCCTGGGCATTTTGGGGGGAAGACGAGTGGGGAAGGATGGGGGTGGGGGGGGGGGTGGGGTGCAGGGTGCTGAACGATGCCAGACTTTGGTTTTGGTCACTGAGCTTGCACTGACTGAAATTCTCTCTCTCTCTCTCTCTCTCTCTCTCTCTCTCTCTCCCGGCTCTCTCTCTCTCTCTCTCTCTCTCTCTCTCTCTCTCTCTCTCTCTCTCTCTCCCTCTCTCTCTCTCTCTCTCCGTTTGAGTGAGAGACACAGAAAAGGAGAGAGAGTTCGTGCATGTGCGTGCATTTTTGCGCATATGTGTGAGCGTGTGCGTGCATATGTGTGTGTGTGTGTGTGTGTGTGTGTGTGTGTGTGTGTGTGTGTGTGTGTGTGTCCTGTGTCTGTGTTTGTGCGTGCGCGCACGTACGTGTATCTATGTGTGTGTGTGTGTGTGTGTGTGTGTGTGTGTGTGTGTGTGTGTGTGTGTGTACGTGTGTGTGTGTGTCTGTCTTTGTGTATGTCTATTCCAGTTTTGTTTCTCCTTAAAATAAAATAAAAGCAAGTACATTTCTATTCCTGAACATAATTCAACTCACTCTTCATCCTGTTCTGTTACTGGTTCATATCATAATGGTTTGTTCTTTTTTGTCTTATATTTTCTCCATAGTCTTCAATCCAATTTGTCTTCCTCCTGTTTGGTTTGTTTTTTTGTTTTTTGTTTGTTTTTTACATTCATGTTCGTTTTCTTGCTTTCTCTTCTTCATTTCCCCTTTCTTTACCTGCGTTTCGTTCTCCTCATTGTTCTTTTGCATATCTCTTCTTTTATTTGTTTCTCCTCTCTCTTCTTTCTTCTTCTTCTTCTTATTCGTCATCTTTCTTTGCCTTTTCTTCTTATGCTTTTTTTTTTTATCTCTCTTCTTTATATTATGATATTTTTAACAGTTCTCGTTTTTTCTGTTCCTCTTCTTTTCTTCTTTCAGGACGTCCTCACCGTGGTGGTTTTTTTTTTTTAGTGTTTTTTTTTTTTTTGTCTGTGTTCTTGTCTTCATGTTTTGTTTTGCTTTGCTTCTTTGTTTTTTCTTCTCTGTGTTTTTTTATTGTTTGTTTGTTTGTTTGTTTTTTGTTCTTCGTTTGATCATTGTTCATTCATTCATTTTTTTTCTTTCTTCTCTTGTATTCACTCTTTATTTAGACTGAATCTTTGACATCTTCTTTGTTCATTTTCTTATTCCTCTCATGTTTATCGTCGTCGTCGGCATCATCATCATCATCATCATCATCATCATCATCATATTATCATCATCGTCATCATGTTCTTGCTCATCATCCTGATATCATCCTCATCATCCACTCATATCTTTTGCTGGCTTTCCTCCTTTTCTCCCATCTACTTCTGCAATTCCTGTTCATCCTTCTTCTGTTTCTTCACCTCTGTATCCTCACATTTCCCTTCTTCCCCCCCACTTCCCTCTTTCTCCTTCTCTTCCTCTACCGTTTTCTTCTTGCCTTCCACTTTCATGGCTCCATTTCAAGTTCTTTCACACTTTTTTTTTTTTTTTTTTTTTTTGGGGGGGACATCTCTCCTGCCAGTTCCTGGTGACCCCTAAACAGGAAGACACTTGGCAATGTGCAAATGGCAAACAACTGGTCCAGTTGTCTTTTTTCATTACCATTCTTAGAAGGAAAAAAAAAAAGGGGGGGGGGGGGGGGGACAAACGAACAAAGGGCCAAACTGGTCCAAGGAGGTCAATGAATTTGCAAACACGATCAAATTTTCATGAACCCCTCCTGAACCCTACGTCCGAATCTGAGGGAGAGGAGAAGGGTTGAGAAGCGTTTGGATGGGCAGAGAGAGGGAGGGGGAGGAAGAGGAGGGTGAGGGGAAGAGAGGGAGGGGGGATAGTCACTAGCTTCACTCGCGCTCGCTCTTCTTTTTTTTTTTTTTTTTTTTAGGGCAGCTTTCGTGTAGAGAGGATAACTGTAGGAGGGGAGGAGAAGTAGGATGAGAACAGAGGGTGGGGGGTGGGTGGTCTGGGTGGGGGTCTGGGTGGGGGATGGAGCGAGGCGGGGGGGGGGGGCGGAAGGTTGATTGACAAAGTACTTCAGCATCTTCCCCAAATTGTTTTAGTGCTGGAATTGTCCCCCTAAGCACTGTGGGAGAAGATGAGGGGAGAGAAGAGGTGGGGTGGGATGGGCAGGAGGTTGGATGCTGCGGGATTCAACTGTGGACTGCTGATCTTGCAGTGAGTGAAATCTGTCTGTCTGTCTGTCTGTCTGTCTGTCTGTCTTGTCTGTCTGTGTCTGTGACTGTGTTGAGCGTGGTGGATGAGGGGAGGAGGAGGATATGGGGTGGAGGAAATTTAGAGTGGATTTGGGGGCGGGTGAGGGGGGGGGGGGGCACAACTATGTTGACAATCATAGCATCACATAGATTTCATCGATTATATTCATGTTTATAGACTACATCAAAGAATAATAGCAAAAAAAATGAGTAGGATTTTAGAGCTGACAAGCCACACTTTCAAACTCTCATTCAGCACCACAGAAAAAACACAAGAAAGAATACACATACATCTCGTGAAACAAATCAGAGGCCCTCGACCATCCACTCGGCCCTAAATAACAATAATTTGGTCACAATATTATAGCGAGGGCTGACTGCCAGAACCCAGTATCTCTCTTCTATATATGTATATGAGATACTGGGTTCTGGCAGTAACCCTCGAAAATTTATCTTTGACGTTGTCTTTGATTATCTCCCTCTTAGCGTGTTAATGCTGTTGTGGTTAATTTGCATTTGTCTCTCTCTTTTCTGTACTTCTAAAATAACTCAGGCAAATAATTTGTTGGCAAAGTTACTATTGGACAACAAAGCATTTAAGAAACATCAAAGCCAGACACAGACGGACAGACAGACAGACATGCAAACAGTGGGACAAACGAAGAAGCCTTCCAACAGACAGATAGACGGACAGCAGACAGACAAAGACAGAAAAAGCAGACAGAGGAGGAAGAGTGGGGGAGACATTGACAAAAAGACTCGCTAACCAATGACTCCGGACACGCACACTTCAAACTCAGGAGTAAATACTCTTGGCAATGCTTAATCTTCCTGTTTGTCTTGCTTTTGTACAGGCGCATACAGGGTTACTTGATCTCAGCTTTACAGTGACACAGATGCAAACAGATAATGAAAGTGGGAATCATACCAAGTAAATCTGAACGAGACAGACAGACAAAGGCAGAAAGAGAGTGTGAGAGAGAGAGAGAGAGAGAGAGAGAGAGAGAGAGAGAGAGAGAGAGAGAGAGAGAGTCTGTGTGAAGGGTAAGTGCAAATTCACAACAAATCAGCCTGAAAATCAATCTCCTCCACAAAAAGAGAGGAAAAACAAATGAACAAACACCTAACAGGGAACCCTGCTTACACGATAATCTCAATCGAGTTTCCTATCCACAACTAGTCCCAAATACAATCTCCCACCCACCCACCTCACCCCCAACCTCACCCCTACTCTGCTTCATCTAACCCACCACATTACCACTACTATCTTCCACCTTTTTTAACAAACCACTCCAAATTCAACGCACAGAAAATTTCGCCGTCACTCCACTGATCCAAAACGCCAACAGGTAACCGAACCCAGGGGAACCCGAACCTACCCCTCCCCCACCCCCTCCATCTCCGCACAGACGTCTGCGATGTTCGGTCAAGGTCTGACTTGACCACACGTCCAGACACAATGACGGCTATGTGTTTGTATTCACAACTCTCCAAACTTCGGCGGCCTGACGACGACGACCAAGCACGACACACACGTGGCGCAAATCACCGGAGCAAACAGAGACACGGCAGCATGAGGGCGACGCAGGCACCATGACGAGACTATCTTGAGTGAGGAAGACGGGGGGGGGAGGGGGGGAGGGAGGGGGGGGGGGAGGGGGGAGGGAGGGATGTGGAATGGTTTGCAAGAAGAGACGAACATGTAAAATGAAAAACCTTTTTTTTTTTTTTAACTTGCTTTCATTTTTGATGGTATTAGTTTGTTGTTGGGAACTGTTGCTGATGTTACTGTTGTGGTGGTGGTGGTGGTGGTGA
>JADBJO010003056.1:92500-100000 GCA_016801955.1 Conus betulinus | reverse complement strand
TGTTTGTCTGTCGGTTGGTCGATCTCTCGGTCGGGCCGGTCGGTCGTTCTGTCTGTCTGTCTGTCTGTCTGTCTCTGTCTCTCTCTCTCTCTCTCCTCTCTCTCTCTCTCTCTCTCTCTCTCTCTCTCTCTCTCTCTCTCTCTCAGTGCGCGCGTCTGTGTGTGCGAAAAATAGACTGAATAGGTGCCAGTGTTTTTAACATGAAAATTTGTTTTCTTCATGTTATTGTATCCCCCCTCCCCCCCCTCCCCTCTCCCCTCCCCCTCCCCCGTCCCCTCTCCCACCCCACCCCTCCCTCCCCCTTCCGATAAACATAACCCCTTTAGTGGATTACCTTTTGCCCTTGATATTCCGTTATTTCGAACCTCATTCAAGATGCACAAGGTTACCATTACTAAATAAAAAGGCGGATGGGGGGGGGGGGAAGGGGGGAGGGGAGGGCAATGCTCCTCCATTTGTCGCCACATCTGCCACTCCCCTTTCCCCCCCTCCCTCTGTACTCCCCACATCAAGGGACAAAGATGAAGAGCAAAAAAAAAAACAAAACCCGAAACAAAAGAAAAAAGACAGGGTATTTAGTGGAAACGAAAACCACATTGTGTATGTGCGTGTGTGTGTGTGTGTGTGTGTGCGTGTGTGTGTGTGTGTGTGTGTGTGTGTGTGTGTGTGTGTGTGTGTGTGTGTGTGTGTGTGTGTGTGTGCCTGCGTGCGTGTGTGTATGTGCGCGCGCGTGTGTGTGTGTTGGTGTATGTGTATGTGCGTGTGTGTGCGTGTGTGTGTGTGTGTGTGTGTGTGTGTGTGTGTGTGTGTGTGTGTGTGTGTGCGTGCGTGCGTGCGTGCGTGTGTGTGCGTGCGTGCGTGCGTGCGTGTGTGGCTCCAAACCCTTTCCCTCCAGGGAATTATTCAGAATAAACTGTCGCCTTCTTTAAAAACACGCCAACACTGCCACGTGCAGGCTGATCTTGCCATGTTATCGTCCCTCCCCTCCCCTCCCCTCCCCCCTCCGACTTCCCTGGTCCCTCCTCTCTCTCTCTCTCCCTCTCTCCCTCTCTCTCTCTCAAAATATATCAGTATTCTGTCTGTAGAAAATTACAGGAATGTTCTTGCACAATTTAGAATGGGTGTGTCCCAATTAAATGTACACAGATTTCGCTTTTCACCTACAGCTGAAAACACGACATGCCCTGTATGTTTAAATCTACAAGAAGACGAAATTCATTTTATGTTCAAGTGCCCATTGTACAATCAGATCAGAAAGCTGCATAAATTTGACGTGACTGCGGGTGAGAATTTGGAATGCAAATTGATTGGTGTATTACTACTGAACTGCCCGATCAAATTAGTCAACTTGGCAAAATTCCTAGTCTCTGCCTTCAAAATTAGACAAGCCTTCATCGGCAATACAAACATGTGAATCAGAAATATATCCTGATCATATAAATCATGTACAGCCCATATTATATGTCTGTCCAGTCAGAGTTATTATGTTTTCTCTGTGATTAGAGTTTCCCCCTGTTTGTATGTTCTCTCTAGATAAGAGAGGTATGATTTTGTGTTCCCCCCATGAAAGGGGCTGTTGGCCTATAATCATTAAATTTCAGAGTTCAGAGTTCAGAGTTCTCTCTCTCTCTCTCTCTCTCTCTCTCTCTCTCTCTCGCTCTCTCTCTCTCTCTCTCAGCATATGAGGGACACGGGAAGAAGCACGTGTCTTGCCAGGGCTTGGAGTGAAAAACGGTTTGACGAGACAGCCCGTTTACAGGAGGCATTTGGAAGGAACGTAAACGGACAGGGGAACTTACACAAGAGCGCACGTCATTTCTGCTGCTGCAGCTAGACCGGCTTCATAGCAGGGCTACGGAGGAAGGGAGGTTGAGGAGAGGGGGGGAGAGAGTAAACACTGCAGGTTGGGGTGATGGGCGGAGGAGGGGGTTGGGGAGGAGCGGGAGTGAGAAAAGAGAGCGTGAATGACAATGGGTGGGGGGGTGATGGTTGGGGTGATAGGGTGTTAGGGGTGTTGTACGTTCAACGCTCTGCAGACACTTGACAGAAGATAATGCAGATGTGAAGCAGCAAACCTGTGGCAGACTGGAAGACTGAGAGAAGGCGGGGAGTTTTACAAACACAGGTGACGCCCAAGTGTATATTTATGCCAAAACGAAACACACACACACACACACACACACACACACACACACGCACGCACGCACGCACACACACACACACACACACACACACACACACACACACACACACACACACACATGCACGCACGTAGGCACGCACTCAAGCACGCACGCACGCGCACACACACACACACACACACACACACACACACACACACACACACACACACACACATACACACACGCGCGCGCGCTTCGTGCGCGCACGCAAGCGCGCACACAAAGAAATAAATAATGGAAGACAGCCTCTGTTGTTTTTTTTTCGTTGTTGGGGTTTGTGTTTGTTGTTGTTTTTGTTCGTTTGTTTTTTTTGTCGAAGGACAGACTTGATGTCTTAAAATCGTTTCTGAAATCGTGTTTCTACAGCAGACAACCAACTTCTAAAGTGTACGTAGGTTACATCAAAAGAATAAAGAATTGTTTGAAGTGGCGAAATTTGTATAAGGATGATCATGCAGAGCCAGTAAAACAGCAACTTAAACTCAATGTTCACAAGATCTACGTCATTTTAGCGAATGACGCACTGATGCGAATGCTCACCATCACTCTGGTAACAACAGAAAGCTTTAGTTTCATTGTTCGCCAGCCGACGCACGTGGCTTCTTTTCAATGCCACACATAACGAGCTGTAACAATTGTGATGGTGACAGCACAGTTCGTTCTATTCCCCCCCCCCCCCCACCCCACCCACCCACCCACCTTTTCCCCCTCTCTCTGTTATGTTTTCACTGCCATCTTCATGTTTTCACTGGCTCCCATTTCTTTGTTTCCTTGCCTGTCTGCCAGATTTTGATTTTTTAAAAAAAAGAGAAAAGAGAAAAGAAGAAAAAGCTCAACCAACTTTCAGAAATTTAATAGAAATATGGACTGTTGTTGCCCAACGCTGAATCCAGTAAATGTCATGTGGATTTGTATCACAGGACTGATCCAGGATCGGTTCTGCAAGGTCATGCTAAACCCCACACCATCGATTTAAATGTCATGCCAAACCCATCATGGATTTTAATGAAACATCATGGATTTTAATGAAACTGGATGTCAAAGGAGAAATGTGTGCGGATCCGTTCTGCCAATGTAGCTCAAAGGGGAGGGGATCCAGGATCAGTTTGACCTGGTGGTGGTCTGCGTTCTCCCAGATGATCTTCTAACTTGTTTTCTGTTCTCTTCCTGTGTCTCTACGAAGTGATTTTGGAATGAATCTCCATTTTCGTGGTTTTTTTTTTTTCAATCAACTAATCTTGGTTTTGTCTTTCCCCTTTCCATCTATGCACGTGAATGTATTGGAGGTGGCTACAGACAGCTGTTTGTGTTTAGCCGGTAAATTTTCTGATGTTTATTTCCTCACCTGCTGCAGATCTGGAAGGGCAGACTGCCGTGGCGAAACCACAGAGAGCTGAGCGGAACCGCGTTGCATCCTTCCAGCAAATTGTCGGCACGGAGTGTTTATTGACAAGTGTCTGTGCTTTATGTGCAGTGAATTGCTGGTGGGGATTGTTTATTGTGGGCTGTCATTCTTGGATTGTCTGTCTCGCGTGTCTTCCTTGTACAGTTAGTTTTGGATTATCTTTCTTTTCTGCTTTTCATTGTGAATTTATACAGGCATGCAGGCACACAACCATATGAGGGAGTACAGAGAGAGAGAGAGAGAGAGAGAGAGAGAGAGAGAGAGAGAGAGAGAGAGAGAGAGAGAGAGAGAGAGAGAAGAGAACACACACACAAACACACAAACACACACACACACACACACACACACACACACACACACACACACACACACACACACACATTGATTGTGTGGGGGGGGGGTTGGGTTCGCTTCATATTTTATACAGCCTAGCCAAGTGAAGGGATCATAGTGTTAACATTTTGTTTTCTTTGGGTGTCCCATGCTCCTATTGGCTGAGGCTAAAATTGAAATGGTTAAGTACTGGGCAATGTTAATGCGGTTTTTTTTTTTTTCACAGCTGCTGTCTGTATGTGCTGGACGCGTCTGACTGTCCCTGCCCCTCTGTCTCTTTGCGTCTCTCACCAAGTCTCTCTTATTCCAGTCATATACAAGTAGACAAAAATACCGAAACGAAGCAAAGAAGCCAAATTTCATTTGTAGGAGGCTTAGTAGGCGGTGTCTCAGCGTGTGTTGGATCAGGACAGGCACCACTGAACACCTCCGAAGTGATTCGGTGGCAGCGCAGTGTCTCCTCCGGTGGGTTGCCTCATGACGACTTGTCCTTGGCTGCTCCCTAGTGATTGTCAGTGCTGGGGCTGCGGCGCGCCGGGTAGGGTTGTGATTGTGGACAGGGGGGTCGGAATGAACGGCGTGGGTGAGGTACCACTGAGATGGCACAGAAGATGGGGCAGCAAAAAAAACAAAAAAAAAAACCAAAACAAAACCGCACAATGTATAAAACATTTTTAATAGAATATAACAAAACCTTAAAAGCGTTAAGAAGAAATCAAAAATTCATGAGAGAGAGGAGTGTGTGTGTGTGTGTGTGTGTGTGTGTGTGTGTGTGTGTGTGGTGTGGGTTAGATCACTGGGTAGATAGGGAGGGATAAAAGCATGCAGATGTGCAAATTAGAATTGCCTCAAGCTACTGCATATAAAACAAAACATATCAATCTGACTGTTACGCTTGAGCAAGTGATGATTGGGATGCTTCCACCACTCTTCCTTTGCCTTTCCAAAGAAAAACTAAAGATCTGCGCAATGCGTATGGGTCTCAACATCTTTTGGTACTGACGGATACTGTCTTTAGAAGAAGGAAAAGTGGCAGGCAGCACACACTGATTTAAAAGGAAAGCACTATAACTGAACAGTTGTTACTGTTACTGTTGCTTCTTTCCTTTTGTTCCGTTTTTTTTTTTTCTGCCTTTGAAAATAATGAGACAGAAAGGAAATGTGTGTGACCAGTGATGCAGATTTTGTTTGGCTCGTGTGTTAATGAAACAGCACTCAAAGAGAGTGCGCTGTTTCTTTTGTGGTCTGTTTCCTAATGGAACTGTTAATCTTACGTGGCATGGTTTCTTTTGCACTCCGCCAAAATGACGAGTGTTTATATTTGCCTTATTTACCGCCATCCAGAGAAGCAGTTCCCTCATTTCGTTTGCGAAGAAAAATTTCCTGGCTTTTTATCCGTTCTCAGTTTCAGGTGTGACACCGTGTGAATGTTACAGTCTGAAACAATGTAGCGCTGAGAACTGACGTCAACTCAATCAGTAACTAACATAGTAGAAGTCTGGAAGAAAAAAAAAAACATCATCATCATTTCCTCATTTAACACATTTGACAATCGCAGATTTCTGAAAAGACTCGTTGAAAATTTTGGGAACAGATCAGTACCCTCGCCCCAAGTGAAGTCAAATTCAGTATTCAGCTGTTCCTAAACAACTAGGTCACGTGGACAGTGTACCAATGACAAGCCAAGAACCTTGATCACCTCCACACAGCAACAAGATGGATGAACATAAGATGGCAGGCCAAATCCCAGACACAAAAGTGTTCGACCGAGCAGGCCTGCCGACCATCTACCCCATCCGATGCTGTCCCAGCTTCGACGGGCAGGTCATGTAGCTCGCATGCCAGACCTCCGCCTACCCAAGAGACTCTTCTACGGTGAGCTGCAACAAGGAGAGCGTTCTCATGGAGGTCAAAAGAAATGCTTTTAAGACACTCTCAAAACAGCTGAAAGCGTTTGACAACAACCCCCGACACATGGAAAGGATTTAAAATCAACCCTGACACATGGAAAACAAACTGCTATGGATCAAGCTGGATGGTGGTATTCTATCCACAAAAGGTGCCAGTTGATGTGAAGAAATGACGGCTGAAGCGCAACAAAAGAGACAGGCAAGGAAAAACCCACGCCAGCAAGCAAGAGCAGGTCTCCTACATTCCCTTCCAAGCTGTCACCATACATTCCGTGCACACGTCGGCCTGATCAGACCTGCGTATCCACAAACTGTCTCATTCCCGTCTCAATCCCAAGATCACCGGAGTGGTTCTCGTTGCCTCGACGGACGAAGAACAACAGGTCTCACTCACTTACCAAATACGAGTAATGCGCTTCAAACATACTAGGTGCCACACATGTAACGAGAGCTGCGGACGTGCGACTCCAGATCCAGAGAGTGAGAGACAGGAGTCACAGAAAACAGTGGGAGAGAGAGGCAGGAGTATTGTTCTCGTGGAAGTTACTATTCTCCTGTAAAGGGCTGGATGGCGAGTGTTTTTTCTCAGAGAGAGAGAGAGAGAGAGAGAGAGGGAGAGAACTGAACTCTGAAATTTTCAATTGTAAGGCCACCGACCTGTATATAATGGGTACACGTTTGCTGAGAATGAAATAAAAATGAGTACGGGTCATCAACAAAAGGAAGTAACTTGTTTTCAGAAATACGCAAGCAAACAATTGCAAGGGGGAATAATTCAAGGAAGCAAACAGAAAGCTGTTAGTGTTTAGTCGCCCATTTTCAAACGTTTATTTCCTCACCTGCAGCAGAACTACAAAGACACGCTGCAGTGGCAAAAAAAAAAAAAAAAAAAAAACACACACACAGAGACCAAGGCAGAAAGAACTCCGTAGCATCCTTCGAGTAAACTGACGGCGCAGAATGTTTATTGAAGAGTGTCTGCGCTTATGTGTAGTAGACTGCTAGAAGGGAATATTTATTGTTGGCTGTCATTTTCAGTTTGTCACGTTGGTTTTGTTCTGCCTCGGGTGTCGCTTCCTGATTCCTGATAGTTCTCTATCCTGCCTTTTTTCTAAATTTAAATGGGGTAGGATCGAGGCAGTGTGTGCGTGCATGTATATATATATATATATATATATATATATATATGTGTGTGTGTGTGTGTGTGTGTGTGTGTGTGTGTGTGTGTGTGTGTGTACGTGCGTGCGTATGTGTGTGTGTATGCATGTGTGTGTGTGCGTGTGCGTGCGTGCGTGCGTGCGTGTGTGCGTGCGTGCGTGCGTGTGTGTGTGTGTGTGTCACACCATGCGTTTGATGTCCATCATACCGTATATTCACGTCTACAATCCCAAGCATTCCTCCCATACCCTGTCTCCATGTCCAGCAAACCCTGCATCCTGGCCTTAAATCGTCTGTATCCATGTCCACATCACCTTGTGTCCGTATCCCATTTTGCGTCCATGTCATACCCTGTGCAGACGTCATATCCTGTATCACGCTACTCCCTGTATCCACGCCATACCCTGCCATCCATGTCCACGAAACTGTGCATCCATGTCAATATCCTGCATCATACCCTACATCCCTTCCCCGATGATGGAGTATGGCTGTCTTAATGGCGGGATAAAAC
>JADBJO010003056.1:82500-87500 GCA_016801955.1 Conus betulinus | reverse complement strand
CTCTCTCATTGATCAGGAAACGACCACAAAGATGACACGGTTATGGTATCTCGGAAATTGTTGTCCTAATTCTCTTTCATTTGTTTTTTTTTTTTTTTCAATTTCATCTCTTTACTTCGCGCGTTTTGTTTTTGTTTTTGTTTTGTTCTGTTTTGTTTTTTTAGGGGTTTTTTGTTTTTTTTTTTTTTTTTCTTTTTTTTTTTTTGTCTTTTTTGTTGCATATTTTTTCTTTCATTCTTTCTCTGTTATTTCAAACTTCTCTTTTTTTTTTCTTTCTTTCTTTCTTTCTTTCTTTCTTTCTTTCTTTCCTTCCTTTTATCTTTCTTTCTTTCTTTCTTTCTCTTCTTTCTTTTTCTTTTCCTTTTTTTCCCCTCTCCATGTTCCTTTGTTTGCTCGTTCATTCGTAAAGTTTAGTTGCTGTTTGCTTTTTGTTGTAATATTATAATTTTAATTGTTTTATTTCTGTATTCTGTTAAATTTGTTTCGTGTTACTATCTAATGATGTTAACACAGTTTAGAAAGGGTGGGGGGTTAGTTTCCGCCGAGGACATTGACGAACAAAGTACACAAGACACGATGCATTTCGACCTCTTGGGTCTTCTTCAAGTGAAAACAAAATACGTAACATTTACATTTTAGGACAGTACAAACAAAGAACGAAGAGCGACTTATCTGATGTCCATGTGGTAAGCTGTGAAGAATGGCTGACCGAAGGAAATGACAGAGGGGATTATGGGAGAGGAAGAGGGCCGGGGGGGGGGGGGGGGGGGGGGTTGTTGCGTGAAGGGAGGGGATGAGTGAGGCGATGGTGTGTTGTGTGGTCAGTCAGGTGGGGCGGTGCGGCACAGTGGCGGTTGTGGTTGAGGTGGATTGATAATGATAATGATGTTAAGGGGGGGGGGGGGGGGGGGGGGTTGGGATATATATATACATACATATACATGTGTACATATACATACATACACACACACGCATACATACACATATCCATGCATCATACATCCATACATATATATATATGCATGCACATACATATATATATATATATATACACACATATGCACACACATACACATATATATATCATACACATACCCATACATACACATATACACACATATATATATATATGATGTTAAAACACGTTTGTGGGTGTTATTACATTCCCATTAGTGTTACAATGTTATCAATGATCATTCCCCTCTGAGACTTTTGCCTTCATTAATACCGCTCTGTTCTGTTCTCTTCCATTCTCTTTCTTTGCTTTCTTTCTTTCTTGCTTTCTTTCTTTCTTCTTTAGTTCTCTTCTTCCTTCCTTTCTTTTCATCTTCTTTCCATGTTTTTTCTTTTATTTCTTGTTCCTTTCATTTCGTTCTCTTTTTTTCTCTCTCTCTTTGTTCTTTCTTTCTTTAACTTTCGTTCTCTTCTTTGTTTTCGTCTTTCCTGTATTCTTTCTTTCCTTTTTTCACATTCTTTTCCTTTACCACTGCTTTTCTTTCTCTCTGTTGAATTTCCTTGTTCCTTGATCGGGTTTGGGGAGGGGGGGGGTAGGTGGTGTGAGGGTGCTGGCTGGTTAGTTAACTGTCGTGTTTAACGTCAACACCCATCAAACATGGGCTTTAGTCGTATCAGTTGTATTCCAACTAACCCGCTGGTTTACTAGTGTTTGGTGGGTGTTGGTATTGTAGTTGTTCCCGGTCCGTTTTGTTGTTATTTGTGTGTCTTGTTTGCTCATATTTATTTTCGTGAGCTATGAAGACGCATGTTCCAGCTGTCTGTGTTCGCCGACTGAAAAAAAAAAAAAACACCAACAGAGACAGAAACACCTCAGAGAAACAGACAGGCAGACACACAAAAAGACAGACAAGCATACAGATGAAGACCTGGTATAACAGTGTTGACTTCCAACAGAAGCAAACAGTCAGTGTCTTGGGGGACATGAAAAAAAAAAAACCCACAGACATATAAAACACTAAGGACGTCCAGTAGAAATCCAACATAAACAGACATACAAAAAAAAAATCATGGTGGATATCAAACAGAAGAAAAGAGAAATTACATCTGGCGGACATTAAGCAGAAGTGGACAGACAAGCAGATTGACAGCGTAAGATGGGTGATAAACAGAAGTAGACAGGCGAGCAGACATCTACCATGTACAGGATATTACACAACAGCAGACGATCTGATAGACACACAGACTACAGCGGACAACAAAAGAATAAAACAGACAACAAAACAGACGGGCACACTCTAACGGACAGTCATCAGAATGCAGAGGCAGGCACACACACAATGCGAAGGACAGACGACAGAACCAAGTACCCAAACAGACATAGAGTGATAGAAAATAAAGAAAAAGCAGACAGACGCATATGCTCACATGCAGAACACAACAGACTATCAGAAAGAGACGGCAACAAACATACACACAGACAGCAAAACAGAAGCAGACAGAGACAAACAGGCATACAAACAGAATACAACACACACTACGCAGAAACAGACAGTGACAAGCATGCATACATACAGACTGCAACAGACAGTAAACAGAAGCAGACAATGACAAACATACACACATACAGAATGCAACAGACAGTAAACAGAAGCAGACAGACACGTATGCACACACACATATACACCAACAGACAGTGCGCATAAACAAACAATGACGAACATACACATATACAGAATGAAAAAGGCAGAAAAACAGAAGCAGACAGACACGTATACACACAAACAGAATGCAACAGAGAGTACGCAGAAAGAGACAGCGACAAACATGCACAGAGACAGTAAACAGAAGTAGACAGAGCTAGAGACGAGCATACTCACACACAGAATGCAACAGACAGTAAACAGAAATAGACAGATAAGCAGACAGTCTGATGGACATCAACTGCCACAAGACAAACAGAAAAGCAAGAGGAGATCCAACAGAAAAAGGCCGATAAACAATCAAGCAGACATCCCAACAGAAGCTGACAGACAGTCCGGTGGACTTCCAATACAAGCAAGCACACAAGCAGAAATACAGTCGTGTAGACATAAAACAGAAGCAGACAGACAGGCAGAAACACAGTTCAATAAACATCCAACAGAAATAGACAAACAGACAGGAATTCTAGCAGACATCCAACATAAGCACACAGACAGACCGTCTTTTAGACATCTAGCAAGAACAGGCTGACGAACAGACAGATAGTGTAGTGGATATCCAACAAAAGAAGACAAACAAACAATCTACTGGACACACACACACACACACACACACACACACACACACACACACACACACACACACACACATCTATCAAAAACAAACAGAAAGAGAGACAAGTCGAGCAGCCATTCACAGAAACAGAAGATGGTTCCCCATTGCAGGGCAACACGGGTTCGGCAGCGCTCAACCACGACAGTCAGGGAATCGGGCAAACGGGTTTCACGTGTAAGGCATCAAATGCTCATCAGTCATTGACCCACATCGACAGCACGTATCACACAATACCCGACCCGACGTGACCTGAACTGCGGTGCAGCACAGATAAGCTCCAATTGTAGGGAAGGCTAACTGAATATGAAACTTCTACATTTCTGTCATCAAGGGCCTGTGTGTGTGTGTGTGTGTGTGTGTGTGTGTGTGTGTGTGTGTGTGTGTGTGTGTGTGTGTGTGTGTGTGTCTGTCTGTCTGTCTGTCTGTCTGTCTGTGTGCATGTGTGTCTGTGTCTGTATCTGTGTGTGTATGTCTGCCTGCCTGTGTGTGTGTCTGTCTGTCTGTCTGTCTGTCTGTCTGTCTGTCTGTCTGTGGCTGTATGTCTGCCTGCCTGTGTGTGTGTGTGTGTGTGTGTGTGTGTGTGTGTGTGTGTGTGTGTGTGTGTGTGTGTGTGTGTATGTGTGTCTGCGCGCATGTGTGTGTGCGTGTGTGTGTGTCTGTGTGTCTGTGTGTGTGTCTGTGTGTGTGTCTGTGTCCGCGTGTGTATGTCTGCCTGCCTGTCTGTGTCTGTGTGTGCATGCGTATGTGTGTGCATGGTGTATGCATGCGAGTGTGCGTGTGTACATGTGTGTATGCATGTGTGTGTGTGTGTGTGTGTGTGTGTGTGTGTGTGTGTGTGTGTACATGTTTGTGTATATGCATGTATGTTTGTGTGTGCATGTATGTTTGTGTATACATGTGTGTGTGTGCATGTGTACTTGGATCTCTGTGGTGAACATGCAAGCATACACTCAATAGAATTTGCACAGGTGTGTGCATGTATACTTCTATGTGTGTGTGTGTGTGTGTCCTTGCATGCCTGCATGTGCAATGCACACACACATGCGCACGTGCGCGTGTGCACACGCACACACGTACACACACACGCGCGTGCGCATAAACACACACACACACACACATACATACACACACATATACATACAACATACACACACACGCACAAGTCACAGAGAGAGAGAGAGAGAGAGAGAGAGAGAGCAGTGGAGGAGGGAATACGGTTATACCCCCTTCTTTTCAAATACAGACCTGCAAAGGTAGCAAGTCGAAAATATTTGTTCGCCTTTGATGATGGTTTGACTGTGGGGAGTACACAGCGCAGTTCAGATTACGTGCCCCCGACCAGGCATTGTGACACATGCTGTCGATGTGTATCAGTGATTGATGAGCTTTTGATGCCTTACACGTGAAACCCGTTTGCTCGATCCACCGACTTGACAGGCTTGGCGTTGCACAGTCCGTTTTGTCCTGTAGTGTGGAAACAGCTTCAGCTTCTGTCCTTCACCCTGTGACTGTTTGTCTGTCTGGGTCTGTTTGATGTGCACTAGACTTTGTCTGATCGTTTGTCTTTCTGTTTGTGATGGATGTCCTCCACACTTCATCGGTCTGCCTGCTGTTATTTGTTGTCGACGGGACTCTTGGTATATCTGGCTGTTTGTTTGATGTCCACTAGATGGTGGTCTGTCTGCTTCCCTGCTTCAGTCCCACGTTCACCAGACTCTTGTCATTCA
>JADBJO010003056.1:75000-77500 GCA_016801955.1 Conus betulinus | reverse complement strand
GTAAGGCATCAAAAGCTCATCCATCACTGATACACATCGACAGCGCGCATCGTAATGCCCGGCAAAGCGCGTAACCTGAACAGCAGTGTGCACTGCACAGTCAAGCCATCATCAAAGACGACCAAATATTTGAACTTGCAACCTCTGCACGTCTGCACTTCAAAACAAAAGGGTATAACAGCCTTCCCTCTACTGCCATTCTCTCTCTCTCTCTCTCTCTCTCTCTCTCTCTCTCTCTCTCTCTCTCTCTCTCTCCTATTGAACGAAAACAATTACTTGCAAACGAAAATGTGCATGTTACAAGAGATATTACTATGTACATTTATTATGCATTGAAAAAAAAGAGAAGAAGACGTATCCCATAGAGTATGAATAATTAGTTACCCTCATAAAGAAGCATCATTAGTATATCGAAAAATATACTTTTGTTATCATTTCTCCTTTTTTTTCTCTTTATGTGTGCGCTGCACCTCACATTGTTATAGGCCGGAGGCCTGAAACATTAAATTGTATTTAATTGTTCAACTCTCTCTCTCTCTCTCTCTCTCCCTCTCTCTCTCTCTCTCTCTCTCTCTCTCTCTCTCTCTCTCTCTCTCTCTCTCTCTGGTCTGTGTGTGTGTGTGTTGTGTGTGTGTGTGTGTGTGTGTGTGTGTGTGTGTGTGTGTGTGTGTGTGATTGTCTTGCTTTCGCATCCCACTGTTCCCCTTTTTTGTTTGCACGCCTATAGCTTTTTCTACTTTCCATTTTTCCTGCCTGTCTCATATTGTCTTGAACAGTTACTGTTCGTTCAGTGGACTTTCGCACATTTGTTGGTTTGAAATGTGAATGATAGAAGTGCTAAATGGACAAGATAGAGTGGAAAAATCGAGAAGATGATACCGGACAAGATTATCATGATTAGTCAATAAACACCACGTGAAGACAATGTGGGACAGTTTTCCAGTTTATATACACTTGGGGAAGAAGGCGAGAGGGTGGGGTTAATACAGGTAGACCAATGTTAAACGCGTAATAGCTGAATGTATAAGTTATGTAAAGAAATACGTTTTAAGACACCTAACTCCCTCGAAAGAGGCCTTTGGGGGGAACTTAATGTCGAGCCTCAGTTGATATGATAGGCACAAACACAACAAATCACAATATGTTTTTTTTTTCTGCTCTATAGGCAGCAGATCATATGTTGGCCTGTCATGTAACAAGATTTCAATATCGTCCATCAGCATACACTTCAAGTTGTACACTCCCTACCCTGTGCTTCTGGCGCCATACTTATTTGACATGATCAAGATCGGTAAGTCTTGTTTTCAGAGGGGCCGGACTGGAAATGCCAGAGGAGTGTGTGTATGTGAGTGGGTGAAGGAGAAGAGTACAGAAAAACGTGAAGTGACGTTCTTTGCCCAAGCACACACACACACACACACACACACACACACACACACACACACACACACACACACACACACACACACACACACAAATAATATACTAAGTGTTCATTAGTTTCCAACTATATGACACAAATGTGTCATCTCACTCTTCATCCTGCCTTAATTTCTCTGTGTGTGTGTGTGTGTGTGTGTATGTGTGTGTGTGTGTGTGTGTGTGTGTGTGTGTGTGTGTGTGTGTGTGTGTGTGTGTGTGCGTGTATGAGTGTGTGTGTGTGTGTGTGTGTGTGTGTGTGTGTGTGTGTATGTGTGTGTGTGTGTAAGTGACTTGCTTTCTCAACTCACTCTTTTCCCCTTTCTGTTTGTATACATGTGTTCTTTTCCATTTTTCTTTTCCGTCTCATATAACCTAAAAACTATTTTTCTGTGTTCAGTAAATGTTTGCACACATCCTGTGATATACAAAAGTGTACAAAAAGGGAAATAAGCACATAAAAGACTAGGAAGATAATGATGGATGAGATTATCGGGGGGGGGGGGGGGGGGGGGGGGGGGGCAACAGAAACTTGTAAAGACATTTTAGAGCACTTTTTTTAGAGTGTATATATACTTAGGGGAAGGGAAGGAGTGGATAATGGTGGACGGATTTAAAACGCGTAATAACTGAATGTATCATTCATGCAAAGAAATACATTTTGAAGACACTTGATCCATAGAAAGAGGCATTTGGGAGCAATGTAATGTCGAGGCTAACGTCAATATAGCAGGCACAAAAAAAACGCTACTGTTCGGTTTGTCTGCTGTGATGGGAAGCAAATTATGTATAAGCCTGTCGTGTATCAAGATTCCAATATTTTTCATCACCATGCACCTCAAACAGTGCACTCTGTAAACTCTACTTGTTTCGCTGTACTTTCTGACTTATAAAAACCTGTTGTTGTTTTTCTTCACAGGCGCGGGGCTGGTGGTGTTTGGGGAGTATATGTTTATGTGGATGGATGGAGGAGGGGGATACAGAAACTCAAAATTGCATCTTTTGATTTCGCCGTCCAAAGTGCGTACACAGCAATGTACACAATGTCCATCATTTTCCAATGATATTATACAAATATGTC
>JADBJO010003056.1:60000-67500 GCA_016801955.1 Conus betulinus | reverse complement strand
GTCCGTCTGTCCGTCTGTCCGTCTGTCTGTCTGTCTGTCTGCCTCTCTGTTTCTCTCTCTCTCTCTGTCTGTCTCTTCTCTTCTACTCTCTCTCTCTCTTTTCTCTTCTCACTCTTTCTCTCACTCTTCTCTCTCTCTCTTCTCAGTCTTTCTCATCTCTCTTCTCTCTCTCTCTCTCTCTCTCCTCTCCTCTCTCTGCTCTCTATACTCCTCTCTCTCTCTTCTCCTCTCCTTCTGTTCTCTCTCTCTCTTTCGTTCTCTCCTCGTCACTTCATCCTCTTCCCTCTCTCGTTCCTCTCCACATCTCTCTCTCCCTCTCTCCCTCTCCCTCCCTCTCCCTCTCTCTCCTCCACCTCTTCTCTTCTCTCCTCTCTCCTCTCTCTCTCGCTCTCTCTCCTCTCTCCTCTCTCTCTCTCCTCTCCCTCGCCTTCTCTCTCTCTCCCTCCTTCTCCTTTTCTATACTCTCTCTTCTCTCCTTTCCTCCTGCACTTCTCTGGCTCTTCTCTCCCCCCCCCCCTCTCTCTCTCTCTCTTTCTGGCCCCTCTATCTAAGCAGTTTAAATCTTCCCATTTTGCAGCGTAGGACGCAGACTGAACCGAGAAACCTTTGGAGGCGTAGGCCACCGTACCTTGCACTTTTAGTTGATTGAACACAATTGTTTGTTGATTTGATTTTCTTAACATATACCCTCCCCCCATCGTCTCTCTCTCTCTCCTCTCTCTCTCTCTCTCTCTCTCTCTCTCTCTCTCTCTCTCTTGTCAAACCAACTCAGCCGATGCCCATTTCAGGGAACAGAATCGGAAGAGAGAGAGAGGAGCGACCGAGACACGACAGACAGAGAGAAAGAGAGACAGAGAGACCGAGATAAAAGAGAAAGAGAGAAAGAGATAGAAGGACAGAGAGAGAGAATGAGAAAGAAAACACACACAGAGAGACACAGAGAGAGCAGAGAGAGAGACAGAGAGAAGAGACAGGGAGAGAGACAAGAGGCACAGAGAGAGACAAAGACCGACAGAGACAGAGAGACAGACAGACAGACAGAGACAGACAGACAGAGTGAACTCTGCTTCCATTTCTGTGATTGATTCAGCGGCCGGCAGGTCCTCCCCCCTTCCCCCCCCCCTCCCCCCCCCCCCCCCCCCCCCCCCCCCCCCCCCGGACTAGAATGATTCACGGAAGCGACAGACAGAAACCGCGCCCTAAACTCCCAGTTCCTTCATTAGACCAGGCGGAGAGGGGAGAGTGGGGGGTGGGATGGAGGAGGGGGAGGGAGGGGGGGGAATGGAGGGGGAAAGGGGTAAGGAGGGGTCAGAGGGAAGGAGGGGGGGGAGAGGGAGCTGAGGGAGGCTTTAGCACCTCGTGCGATGTTGGGGCTGTTGGGGCGCGACGCTGGGGCCGTTTGCGCGAGTTATTGCTCGCGCCTCTTCGGGGGCCCTGCCGGAGACGGATGCCCTCAATAGATGCCAGCAGTTTTCCTTTGCCGCTCTTCCAGCCAGCATATGGTTCCTTCGGACTGAGGGTGCCCCAGGGAAGGCGTCTTTGGCCGCGACAGCACGAGCGGGGAGGAGCCAATGAGAGCGGGCTGGGCGAGCGAGCCGCACGGATAGAGAGAGAGAGGGGGGGGAGGGGGAAGAAAAGAGAGAGAGAGAGAGAGAGAGAGAGGAGAGAGAGAGAGAGAGAGAGAGAGAGAGAGAGCATTTTATTTAAGCAGAATAATGAGATAGAGCAGGGGAGCAAGCAAGAGGGAGGGGGGAGGGTTAAGGTGTAAAAAGAGATGGGCAAATGAAAGTGATTGAGAGAGAGAGAGAGAGAGAGAGAGAGCGAGAGAGAGAGAGAGAGAGAGAGAGAGAGAGAGATAGAAGCGACATAGGAGGGTGAGAAAGAGAGGAAAGATAAAAGCAGACAAGACAGGACAGACAGACAAGACTGACAGACAGACAGACAGACAGAGAAACAACAAATGTAATGATTTTAACCAGGCTTTTTGAGAGAGAGTGGGGGGATGCGGGTAACAAATAAAAACAGAAATAGGGGCTTGAGAGAGAATAAAAGAGGGGAAAAAAAGTGTGTGAGAGAGAAGAAGAAGAAGAAGAAGAAGAAGAAGAAGAAGAGAAGAAGAAGAAGAAGAAGAAGAAGAACAACAACAACAACAACAACAACAATAGCAACAAGCAGAACAGCAACAAGAGAAACGAGAAGAAGAAAAAAAACGGAAAATGAAAATGTGTCTTCCTAACGGCGAACATGAACAATGACGGCAAAACGTGTTGTTCTTTTTTCTTTTCTTTTCTCTAAGTCACACGTTTTTTTCTCGTTTCAATACTACCAAAATGGCGGCTTTTTCATCATATAAATAAAACAAAGGCACCTGCAAATGACGGTACAATGACAACATGCAGAGTTATCGGACTTGTCTTCAAATATACGGTTATAAAAGAGAGAGAGCGGATACATACATGCTCGCTTCAATGACGTCAAATTTCAAAAGAACGATGCACTGTCAGTGTCATAGATAACTCCGTGTACACTGAAATTCAGTGAGCGACAAAAGAGTCCAAATAATGGAGAGATAAAAAAAAAAAGTAAGCAATCTTTATTTGTAGGTCAAATGTTAATGAGAGCTTGTATTGTCCATGTTACGAGCGTTCCACTTCTTCCATACTATTGGCAGCAGGTGATTGTCGGTGAAAATGAGGAATGGGGGTGACAGCTTGCTTTGCATCAATAAAGTATGCGATGATCTCTGCAAATTTTTTTAAGCGTATACCCGTTTCATATACCAAATACGTGTGGTTCTCGAGTCGAAAAATCTCATGAGTATATACCTTTCCAACTTACTGACGAGTAAAAATAACAAGAAAACTAAACGAGCCATACCTGAAAACGAAGTTTGAATTAGTTTGAATATGCTGTTGGGTAGATGTATACACATGTCCATTCTTCAGTTGCTCGAAGTAGTTCTTTTCCAGCCTTCAGGTTTATGCGGATAAAAATTCCCACCCTTCAGGTTTATTCGGATACAGTTCCCACCCTTCAGTTTTATTCCGGTACAATTCCCACCCTTCAGGTTTATTCGAATACAATTCCCACCCTTCAAGTTTATTTAGATACAATTCCCACCCTTCAGGTTTATTCGGATACAATTCCCACCCTTCAGGTTTATTTGAATACAATTCACATCCTTCAGGTTTATTTAGATACAATTCCCACCCTTCAGGTTTATTCATATACAATTCCCCACTTCTCTGGTTTATTCGGATACAATTCCCACCCTTCAAGTTTATTCAGATACAATTCCCACCCTTCCGGTGTATTCAGATACAATTGCCTCCTTTCCGGTTTATTCGGATAGAATTCTCACCCTTCAGGTTTATTCAAATACAATTCCCACACTTCAGGTTTATTCAAATACAATTCCCACACTTCAGGTTTATTCAAATACAATTCCCACCCTTCAGGTTCGTTCGGATACAATTCCCACCCTTCAGGTCTATTCAGATACGATTCCCACCCTTCAGGGGATTTTTTGTTTGTTTGTTTTTTTTTTTTTTTGTGGCATCAATTATCAGATCAATGGGAGCACCTAAGGCGGTGATTTTTTTTTTTTCCCTAAGGCCGAAATCCACCTCTTCATTTCACCCTTCAGGTTTATTCAGATACAATTCCCACCCTTCAGGTTTATTCGGATACAATTCCCACCTTTCAGGTTTTATTCAGATACAATTCCCACCCTTCAGGTTCATTCAGATACAATTCCCACCGTGCAGCTTTCTTCGGATACATTAAGGTGAAACAGTAACTCATGTTTACAAAAGGGGACCACACATGGCTAAATACTGGCATTTTGGCGCGGGCGTCGCATCTCATGAGTATACCTCTATTTACAGCTTTCGCGAAATAATTTCAGTTAAAACTTGGTCATTCAGGAAAATCTCTATTCCTTTCCAATGATAGTCCCTAAACACTTGTTTAGTTCTTAAATCTGCCGCATGATACGAGAGGCAGAGATGTTCATACAACAAGGTACGTACCGACATTCATCAAATGGCCGATTCACTTAAACGCGCGATTTCAACCTCGGCGGAAATATGAGAATCTAGAAGAAACTTTGCTTTGATTCTGGATGCAAGCAGAAAACAATGTCACTGTGCTACAGTTTCGACAGGATTTCAACTCTAAGACGAGGGCAAGGAGAAAAGGAGAAAGAGAGGTGTGTTGTGTGTGTGTGTGTGTGTGTGTGTGTGTGTGTGTGTGGGTGTGTGTGTGTGTGTGTGTGTGTGAAGGGGACAAGAAGATGATTTTTTCGTCAATGTAAGGATTTCGGAGACTCTGGACTCGTCGTACCCTCTATTGCACAAGGATGTGTAACTGCTACAATTGCATATTTTTGCAGAAATGTTATCATTCCTTTTCCAGAATCGTATTGCCGCTTTTTTTTTTTTCGAAAACTTTGTGCTGAGATCAATGGTAAGAAGGGGCAGACAAGGCGGGCGAGCATTTATGGGGAGGGGGATAAGGGGAGGGCCAGGGGGGAAGAGTCGGGAGAGAGAGAGGGGGAGAGATAGAAAGGGAGAGAAGAGAGGAGCAGTAATGGTTCATATATTATGGTTTATGTATAGATTTTATGTACACACACACACACACACACACACACACACACACACACACACACATATATATATATATATAGAGAGAGAGAGGAGAGAGAGAGAGAGAGAGATGTGTGTGTGTGTGTGTGTGTGTGTGTGTGTGTGTGTGTGTGTGTGGTGTGTGTGTGTGTGTGTGTGTGTGTGTGTGTGTGTGTGTGCCGGTTTTGCATTATACATCAAATTTGTATTTCATTATAATATTTGTATATTTTTTTCTTTAATTCATACATATTTTAACCTTGTCACCTTACATAAACGCTCTCTTTTTTTATACATGTATTACGAAAAGACCCTAATCCACCAGAGACAGAGACACAGAGAGACAGACAAACAGACAGAGAGCCAGGCAAACAGAAAGGGACAGACAAACAGACAGACAGGGACGAAGGGAGACAGAGAAAGAAAAACATATCCATTACAATCTGTCAGGATAAATCAAGAGAGAAAGAGCAATCCCGACGGGTGTTCACAGGAAACTAAAGACATCCGCATTCATGGCACCTCGACATTTCAACTAATACCGATCCACCCCCACATCCTTTAACCCTCAAAAAAAAAAAGCTTGATGACGGAACATATTACCGCCACAAACATATCAAACGACTAGCTTTTCCATGCCTGATGACCCCAGTAAAAAAAACAAACTTTTCAACATTAACAAAAGACTTCCAGAAAATATATACACACACGAAAATTGATAAAGAAAGACAGATTATAGGGCTGAGCAAACAGCACTCAGAAAGGGAGACAACATACCAGAAAAAAAATCTCATTCTTCCCTCCTCTTCCTCTCGCTGCATTTCATTCTATCAGACCAACCCACTGACCCCACCCACCCACCCACCCACCGACCCACCCACCCACTCACTGGGCACAATCTGCCAACCTCCCAACTCCAGCCCCTCCCCTATCCCACCTCTACCCCCACCCCAAAACAACACCCTCCACAGCTTCCCCCTGGTTTCAGAAACCGACAAAATTGTCGCTGCATAAAATGGCCCACCGATCTCTCTCTCTCTCTCTCTCTCTCTCTCTCTCTCTCTCTCTCAGCGGGTTCACACTTCCGCGGGCAGAAGCTTTTAGCGGCGTTCCCTCCCTTGGATGTGGAGGCGCCAAAACTCAGTGAGTCGGAACACAAGACTCTGGACGCGCCTTCCCCTGAGGACGAGCTAATGCGCCAGGACCAGTGGTCGCCCTTTGCCACGGCTTCTCCCGCTAGATGGCAGCATTTGCGGATGGCGGAAAAAGGTTTTCCATGTTCAACACCCTGTAATTTCATTTCGGCTTCTGCTCCCCAATCTGTTACCAGGGAGGGGATGGGGGGGGGGGGGGGGAGGTTGGTGGAGGTTGTTGTATTCATGAGGAGGAAGTAGAGGAGGAGGAGGAGGAGGAGGAGGTGGAGGAAGGGGAGGACGTAGTGTGGGATGAGGTGGAGGTTTCAGAAGATGATGAGACTGGAAAAGACGTCCTCTGGTGTAAAAGTGCGCCGATGCTGAAAGGAGAGAAAAATGTGGGCAGCCGATGCACAAACATTCGTTGAACTAAATGACCATGGCATGTTTAGATTTGTTCGTCTTTGGTGGGGTTTTTGTTCTGTTCTGTTTTGTTTTGTTTTGTTTTGTTTTGTTGATGCTGTAACATTCGTCGAACTAACTGACCATGGCATGTTTAGATTTGTTCAGTTTTTGTTGGTGATGTAACATTCGTTGAACTAACTGACAATGGCAGTTCAAATTTGTTCGGTTGCGGTGGTGGTGGTTTGTTAAAACATTTTTGTTGGCTTGTTTGTTTGTTTTGTTTGTTTGTTTGTTTTTGCTTATTTCTTTGGCTTGGTTTGGTTGGTTTGGTTTGGGTTTTTTCTCTTTTAAAAGAAAAACTGTGTCTCTGTGCGTGCAAAAAAGTCTCTCTCTCTCTCTCTCTCTCTCTCTCTCTCTCTCTCTCTCTCTATCTGTACAAATGATTCTCTCTCTCTCTCTCTCCTCTCTCTCTCTCTCTCTCTCTCTCTCTCTGTGTGTGTGTCTCTCTCTCCATGTCCCTCGAACACTCAGCTTTCTTTATCCGCCTCCAGACACATCAGCCATCTTTAAATCCCCAGCGATGTAACACATGCCCTCTTTCAGCGAATTGAAACTGGAACCGTATGTCCCCTTAAGGTCCAACACCAATCCATTGAATATTGTTGTTGTTGCTTGCTGCTGCTGCTGCTGCTGGGAAATGAATGAAGGAGGTGAGGGAAGGGGAAAGGGATGGGGGGGGGGGAGGGGGTACAGGTTACATGTTCGTATGTGTTAGAAGAAATGTTAAGTAGAACCTTCTCCACCCACTTCTCTCTCCTGCCTCCTCTACATCCATCCACGTTTACCCCCACCTACTCCTAGGCCCTCTCCATCATTTAAATCAACCGACACCAATCAAACGTTAGGTCTTTGTTTCAATGCACTGACATCGTTTCGTAAGGCGAAGAACTAGTACGCGTCAAAAGTGTATCCAAGTAACTGATTCATTCCTTCCATCCCCGCCCCAGCTCTACCCCCCCCCCCCCCCCCCCCCCCCCCCCCCCCCCCCCCCCCCCCCCCCCCCCCCCCCCCCCCCCCCCCCCCCCCCCCCCCCCCCCCCCCCCCACCCCTTCACTCACTTGTGCTCACTCCAACGTCACTTGTGAGCTGAGACCTTGATAATACTGTTCACTCTTTTCCAAAGGAGAACGATTCGTATGCGGTGAGAGCAGCTGATTCTCAACTCCGCCCTCATCCCCCAAAGCTCACCATTCTGCATTCGCTCATGCAACACACACACACACACGCACACACGCACACACGAGCGCGCGCGCACACACACACAGACACGCACA
>JADBJO010003056.1:52500-55000 GCA_016801955.1 Conus betulinus | reverse complement strand
AAACAAGCCTGTAATTCATCAACACTTTCTTGTGTCCAACACTGCACTTGCTTTTTAGTGATAGGTTGTGTTTTCACTTTTGGTCTGTAAGCTGGCAAGAGATGAATGGCATTGTGATCAGACTGACCAACAGGGGGGAGCTGAACACACTTGTATGCAGATGGTATATTACAGTAGCATAAAATCAAGTATTTTATCCTTTCTTGTAAAACATGACACATACTGTTTTAAAAGAAGCAGGCTTGAATTGAGGTCACAGTCATTAAAATCTCCGAGGATAAAGCACGGTGCGTCGGGTGACATGGCCTGCAGAGCGTGAACAGAGTCCGTGATTTCTGCAGCTGCACGTACAGTATTTGCGGATGGTGGCACGTAAACAACAGTCATGAAGAGCTGTCCGAACTCACGTGGCAGGTATTTCGGTCGCAGTGACACTGCTAAAAGGAAGAAAGAGAAGAAAAAAATGCAAGAACGTAATGTAATAAAGAGGAAAGAATGAAAAGAAAATGTGTACTAAAAAACGTACTACAGGAAGAAGAAAAAGGCAAATGTGAAAGACAAAATACGTGATTGAAAAACAAACAAACAAAAACAAACAAACTTGTACGCAAGAATTAGTCAAGGACTTAAGAGAAAAAATATACATATTACGAAAGGAGGATAGGAAGAAAAAAGAGTGAAGCAGGGATAAAAGGACGGTGTGTGTGTGTGTGTGTGTGTGTGTGTGTGTGTGTGTGTGTGTGTGTGTGTGTGTGTGTAAGTGTGTGTGTGTGTGTGTGTGTGTGTGTGTAAGTGTGTGTGTGTGTGTGTGTGTGTGTGTGTGTGTGCGTGCGTGCGTGTGTGTGTGTAAGTGTGTTTGTGTGTGTGTGTGTGTGTGTGTGTGTGTGTGTGTGTGTGTGTGTGTGTGTGTGTGTAAGTATGTGCGTGCGTGCGTGTGTGTAAGTGTGTGTGTGTGTGTGTGTGTGTGTGTGTGTGTGTGTGTGTGTGCGTGCGTGTGTGTGTGCGTGTGTGCGTTTGTGTGTGTGTAAGTGTGTGTGTTTGTGTGTGTGTGTGTGTGTGTGTGTGTGTGTGTGTGTTATGTTGTGCATTTGAAAGGTGGGAGGGACGTAAAATTCAGAACAAGATCTAAACTTTTTCCCTTACTATTTAACAAACGTGCAACATACAACATACACTACCCTTTCTCACCACTACCCCTCCACACACACACACACACACACACACACACACACACACACACACACACATGCGCGTGCGCGCACGCACGCACACGCTTCTCTCTCTCTCTCTCTCTCTCTCTCTCTCTCTCTCTCTGAGCAGCAACCTCTGTCTGGCTTTCGACAAGACGCGGTTTTCTGCAGTGAGTGAAAATATTACCGTTATTTCTAAACAGCCTGTTAACTATGCCGGTGGAAGGTCTCCCGTCAACTGTAGAAAGCATGCTGAACGCGGCACTGCAAGACATGACGCTGTCTTCCCACAACATTGAAGACAGAGGCACTCACACTGTCGTCATCCTCAGACTGACAACGAATACCGCCCGTTCCCCTGTCACGCTACCTCAACGTCCCTGCGCTGTGTATCGCTGAAAGTGTCCCTCCCGGGGTGAACAGAGATAAGCGAAGGGCAGAGGGACATAGAAGAAACAAACAAAGCACAGGCAAGTCAGAGTCATTCTTCTCCGTCTGGTTTATTTTTACCAACTCCGCCCAGTTTGTTTTATGATGCAGGTGCTGACAGCGAGAACATAGTTTTCTCTGACGATCATACGGCAGACAATCAAAATCAGCAACAGTTGCCTTCTTCTGTTTCCTGGCCTCTATGCGTGACCCAAAACACCACACACAGCAAATTGGCATGGCACCGTGTGACGCCAGTGTGCAGTTGGTGACTGTGATCGATGGAGAAACTGTGTGGCAGAGACAGGTTTGATTCCGGGTGTTGGTGTAGATCATTCCAAAGGAGGCGAAACTGAACGTGAACGTGACACACAGCGGGATTTGTTTCAAAGTCGTGCTGACTGATACAGAGCACGAACACTGAGTGAAAATAAGAAATTGGAACACTTGTATTACAAGCAGCGCCCAGGATGCCGTAGAGACTGACGATGTACAGGAAAAGATAGAATCCTCTCAGCAAAACACATTTTTTACTCTCAAATATTAGAAAGTCTGCAGGAAAGAGGGAAGACAATAAACTGTCTCCTCCGTGTCTGCGATGAAGTGCAACAAATCGCCTGCACTTTGAGAACAGATGTTAACAATGCAGATCTACATGATTCATCCTGACTGTTGTGGTGTATTGTTTCGATCATATGTGGAATATGCCCACCTATGACTGCATGAGATGGACAGTCCCGGTGTGGTTTTTGTAGATCAATACTGCGATATGGAATCCACGTCTCGATGAACTTTTGTAGAGGCCAGTTGTCCTGCTTTATTTCCGACATACGTCTATTGCACGCGCCTCCCCCCCCTCTTCGCGTTCTTCCCCACCCCCC
>JADBJO010003056.1:40000-45000 GCA_016801955.1 Conus betulinus | reverse complement strand
AACAGCAACACTGGTCTGGAACCCTGACAGCCTCTTCCAGACTGGATCGATGCAGTCTGCTTGGCTTGGCCTCCACTTCGATCTGTCCCAGCCAAGGTTCCTGTCTCTATTAGAGGAGTTGCCTAAGGACAATGGTGTACCAAATCTCGTTTCATAAATTCTGTGCGCTTTATGAATGCGAGGTAATGGAGCAGCTCGCTCTCTCTCTCTCTCTCTCTCTCTCTCTCTCTCTCTCTCTCTCTCTCTCTCTCTCTCTCTCTCTCTCTCTCTCTCTCTCTTTCTCTCTCTCTCTCTCTGTGAGTGTGTGTGTAAACATGTATATGTGCATGTATCTATCTGTCTGTCCATCTATCTGTCTGTGTGTGTGTCTGTGTCTATGTGTGTGTCTGTGTCTGTATCTGCGTGTCTGTGCTGTTTGTGAATGAGTATGGGGTGAGTGAGGTGATTAGGTAGTTGTGTATGATTATTGTGTAAAAGGAGAGTTCTTGTGCGTCTGTTCACGTGAAAGGGACTCTTACATTGCACGGCATGCGAGTTCGTTCAGACCTTTGTTCTCCAAACCTCTAACTTACAGGAGCTAAAACATCTTGATCAAAATACCCCATCCCCTTTTCCTGGTTTTGTGGCAATGGCCATCAACGTCAGAATTATGGATGAAAATCGACAAAAATGTTAAAGCTCTTAGCTTCAGTCCCCATGAAGAGAAGGGGGAAAAAATGTGTAGGACAAAAGTGAAGTGTGGAAGAGAGCAGCCCTATAGATGTAGCAGACCAGATCGATATATCAGCAGCCAGCTGGAGGCCAGGGAGCAGGAGGAGGGAGCTGATGCTGAGCAGGGTCAGTTCTAACAGAAAGCCAGACGACTGTAGAAACAGGCAGCCATCACCATACAGGAAACAACCAGACCACTGTACAAACAGGCAGCCATCACAATACAGGTAACAGCCAGACCACATTTCCTGATGATACAAGCAGTTACTTCTGGAATGCTGAAAGACTCTTCCACATTCCAGATCAGTTCAGTCTTCTTGGCCTTACTTCCTCTTCCATCCATCACAGCCTTAATCCCTGTGTCCATGAGAGGATTTCTGCTGCCAATAATTGCGCACCAAATCTCTTTTGAATGGCGTTGTGGACTGGGTGAATGTGGAGCAATGGAGCGGAGAGCACTACACTCTGACAACCCTCTCCCAGATCATGAGCGCCTGAAGTGGTGGTTTGAGAACTAATTCAAAACAGGGCAGAACGGACGACCAAGTGGAGGTTGATCTTTTGTTTCGACGATCGATGTTGCTTCATAGAAATGGGGGCTGTGTCAAGATGGGTCAGGAAATTGGCAAGAGCGTGAATCAGGGGGTGCTGGGACAGAAAAAAAATGTTGACCTTCCTTTCAGACATTATGCGGCAAAGGAGGTCTTGGTGTCGTCAGGTGTTTGTTTTCCGAGAAGGCTGAAGCAGTCTTTCTACTCACCCTCTGGCCATCAGTCTTCTTGTCTTCATTGTCTCCATTGTGGAGTCAGGAGTCGAGCATCTTTTGGCGTGTCTTGTTTAAATCTGTCCTCATCGTGAATAATGCTTCTTTTTCTTCTTGTTCTTGTTCTTGTTCTTGTTCTTCTTCTTCTTCTTTTTTTTCTTCTTCTTCTTCTTGTTTTTTCCTCACTTTTCCTCATCGTCCTCATAAACGATGTTCCAAAATTGACAAGTTTCTGAGGAACATCATCTATCAAGTCATATACTATACTAATTCATTCAATGTCCCTTTTTCCATTTAGTCCAAGCTGTTTTTCGCGTTCTCAAACGAATGATTCGTATTCATCATGTAAGGAAATTCGCATTTTCAGTGTATAGTATCATACATCAATGATGGGGAATCGGTCCCAACGTTTTTAACGTTCAAAGCATGGCTAACTTTCACACAAATGAAAAGAAAAAGACTGACCATGCCCCTTACAGACCCATGAAACAGGAGACAGGTCCCATGGAGACAAGAGCGCAGGTCTGGATCAATCCAGTCTGCTTGGCTTTGCTTCCTCTTCCCTCTGTCCCAGCCCAGGTTCCTGTCTCCATTAGAGGATTTGCACAGGGACAATGGCGCACTGAGTCTCTTTTCAATGATGCTGCGGGGTCTTTGAATGTGAGGCGATGGAACAGAGCTCTCTCTCTCTCTCTCTCTCTCTCTCTCTCTCTCTCTCTCTCTCTCTCTCTCTATCTATCTATCCATCCATCTATCTATCTATTTATCTATCTCTCTCTTCTCTCTCTCTCTCTCTCTCTCTCTCTCTCTCTCTCTCTCTCTCTCTCTCTCTCTCTCTCTCTCTCTCTCTCTCTCCAAAAGATAAAGTGTGTGCCTGCACATATAATTGGCCTTTGCCAAAACCTGATGGAGGGTAGAAGAGACTGGTCCTTGGTTGTAGTGATCGTTGTTGCTTGTAGGGAGTGGAGGCTGTTGCCCAAATCTCTTTTGGACATGACTAGAGTATCATTAAGGATTTCCACCACACCCTACTGTACAAAAGGAATGAAGCTGAAGGAACGTCTTCAGGCTTAAATGTGGTGACGACATGAGATGTATCTTTCTTCTCATATGTGACAGGATTAGCAGGTTACTCTTCTTGTACTATATCCCTTTATTTGTCTTCTTCTCTTTCTCTATTTCATTCTTTTAAGATAAAGGTGAAAATGTCATAACTTAATGTCTGCATGAGCAGTGAACTGTCAGAGGTTCTCTGTTTCTGGGGCACAGCATGATGGAAGATGTAGCCCATCCCTCTGTTTCACCTGAGACATGTACCCATTGACTGCTGGGTGGACATAACAGTTTTTCAAGCCATACAAATCCAACCCCACAAGCCGTTTGAACTCACGACCGCAGCTTCGCAGGCAAACGATCTATTCAATTGACTATGAGCCTGTCCACTCTCTTTACACTTGTTTTATAGACAGGAACTGTTCTAAATGTATGTATTCAACACATGATACAAGTGATGATTGGTGTAATGGTCAGGATCGATGGGCAAATCCTTTATTTCCACTTTCTATTCACAAAATCATACTGGAGGTGGAAATCGGGGGAATGGGCTTTGAATAGAAAAGAAACTTTCTTACAGGAGACAAGACTCAAACTAGGCTAATAGCCAGCAAACGCATACAGCCCCAACTCAACTGGAGCACTGAATACGTCTTCCACAGTCTCAATCAAACCAGTCTGCTTGACTCTCCATCCCCTTTGACCCGTCACAGCCCAGGCTCGTCACATCATCAGACACCTTGCCCAAGCACAATAGCACGGTCACGTTCTTTTCAGTGAAGCCACCGGCTGGGTGAATGCGGAGCGATGGAGCTCAAGTTTTCTGGCTTGGCCCAAAGACGGCAAAGAAAGCGTGAAGTGATCTGTGCACTAATCATTACATGGCCACGTGGAGAAGGGTGGGATGGGTCCTTAGTCAAGGAAATGGAGAGGGGAATGCCAGGGGGAAGGGCAATAGGGTTCATGGCTGACATGTTGGTGAAGACAGCTGTGTCAAGATGCGCCAGGAAATTGACAGATCTGGAAAGGAAGATGACAATAATGCCAGACTCTGAGACAGTCTTGTTCAGTTTGTCAGTCATTTGTATTCTGGCATGTCTGTTGCAGTCTTGTTACTGGCATCTGGCCATTAATTTTCCCGCTGTCATTTCCCCGGTCTTACTACCACTACAACTCTTATTACTTCTGTTCTTGTTCATCATCTTGTTTTTTCTTCTTTCTCTTCTTTTTCTTCTTTTTTTCTCTACCTTTTGTTTCTAACTTACGGTTACATCTATTGCTCAGAAATCAACCATTCTCCGCATCGTTTGGTATATCATGTCAAGCTTCCTGTCAACTCCACGTTCTTTTTTTCTGTTCTGTTTTCTTTTTTCTTTTTTTTTTTCGTTTTCCCTTTTTTCTTTGTTTTGTTTTGTTTTTTGCTTTGCATCTCTTTGTGAGCCGTTCTGAAACTGATAGCTAAAGTTATAGTTATTTTTGTTTCAACATCCATCTGTAAGAATCCATAAAATGAAGTAAGCTGGAAGACAACCTACGAGTCTTAAAGGGGGTATAACTTTCTAACTGGGACAAAATGAAGCATATTTAAACAGCCCTCTGGCATAGGAAATAACTAAAAGACAGATCCTAGCGAGACAGGTGGAACCCTGAAAGACTCCTTCATAGTCTGGCTCAGTCAGGAGTGTATGGCCTTACTTCCTCTTCAGTCCGTCACAGCCAAGATTCCTGTCTCCATTAGACGATTAGCACGAGCACAATTGCACCATCAAAGCTCTTTTCAATAAATCTGTGGGCTCGTTAAATACGGAGCAATGGACCGGATCTCTCTCTCTCTCTCTCTCTCTCTCTCTCTCTCTCTCTCTCTCTCTGAGGAAACTGACATTGAATGGAGGAGGAGGCTGAAATGGTTCCTTCTTTTTTGCTGTCATGGCTGCCTTGTGAGGATGCAGGCTGCTTGAAGATGCGTCAAGAAATTGGCAAGAGCATCGACAAGGGCGCGCAGGGCAGAAGAAGCGCTGACCTTCCTTCCAGACATTATGTAAAAGACGAGGTCTTGGAGTCGTCAGCTGTTTGTTTTCCGACATCACTGTTACAGTCTGTCTACTCGCCCTCTGGCCATCAATCTTCCTGTCGTCTTTGCCTCAAAAGACGAGCACCTTTTTCTTCTGTTTTCTTCTTCTTCCTTTTTTTTTTTCGTCTTCCTATTTTTTCGTCTTCCTCTTGTTTTTTTCTTCTTCTTCTTTTCCTTTCTCTTCTAAGTCTATAATGTGTACATGGTTAAACTCTATGTACGGATAGGGTTAATTGTTTGAAAAGGATCGTAGGATCGAAAGCTGTCCAACGCCTTGGCCTTTTCTGATTCTTATCTTCTCAGTGGGTTTTCATTCCAATGTTTTAATCATTTCTTCACCCACTTCAGCCCATGTGTTCTACATTTTGACCACAATACAAATAATTTGTCGTCTTTTCGACT
>JADBJO010003056.1:25000-30000 GCA_016801955.1 Conus betulinus | reverse complement strand
TAAACAGGCAGCCATAACAATACAAGAAACAGCCAGGAGACTTTATAAACAGACAGCCATCACAATACAGGAAACAGCCAGACCACTGTATAAAAACAGGCAGCCATCATTAATACAGGAAACAGCCAGACGACCGTATAAACAGACAGCCAATACAATACAACAAACAGCCAGACGACTGTAAAAACAGACAGCCAGACGACTGTATAAACAGACAGCCAATACAATACAACAAACAGCCAGTCGACTGTATAAACAGACAGCCAGACGACTGTATAAACAGACAGCCAACACAATAGAAGAAACAGCCAGACGACTGTATAAACAGGCAGCCATCACAATGCACTAAACAGCTAGATGACTATAAACAGGCAGCCATCACAATGTAGGAAACAACGAAACGACTGTATAAACAGACAGCCAATACAATAGAAGAAACAGCCAGACGACTGTATAAACAGGCAGCCATCACAATTCAGGAAACAGCCAGATGACTGTATAAACAGGTAGCCATTAACGTACAGGAAATAGCCAGACCACATTTCCGGAAGATACAGGCAGGTAGGTCTGGAATCCTGAAAGACTCTTCCACGTTCCGGATCAGTTCAGTCTTCTTGGCCTCACTTCCTCTTCCATCTGTCACAGCCTTCATACCTGTCTCCATGAGAGGATTTCCGCTGCCAACATTCACGCAACCAAATCTCTGGAATGCTGAAAGTCACCTCCATATTCAAATCAGTTCAGTCTTAAGAATCTTACTCTTCCATCTGTCACAGACCTTTCTACATTCCAGAACAGTTCAGTCATCTTGGCCTTACTTCCTTTTCGATCCATCACAGCCTTAATTCCCACCTCCATGAGAGGATTTCGGTTGCCGACATGCACGCACCAAATCTCTTTTCAATGATGTTGTGGACTGGGTGAATATGAAGCAATGGAGCAGAGGGCACTACACTCTGTCAACCCTCTACCAGATTAAAAGCGCCTGAAGTGGTTTGAGAACTAATTCAAAACAAGACAGACCTGGTGATTCTTCTTCTTCTCCCTCGTCTTCTCCCTACTCTTTATCTGTCTTCCTTCTCCTCCTCCTTTTTCTTCATTTTCTTTTTCCTTTTTTTTTCTCCTTTATATCGATTTTTTCTCTTCTGGTTCTTTTTCCCCCTTCATTCTGAATTCTAATTCTTATTCTCAATCTTTCTTTGTTCGTCTTCTTCTTCTTCAAAATTTTTTCACCTCATTTTTACCTGCTTGAAGACTTCTTCTTTCTATATATCTGATGTTACAACAATTACGTCATGATTCCAATTCATCTAACGTCCCTCTTCCATTTAGTCTCAGCCATTTTTCATTACCGTTTCCAAATAGACGTTTGATGTATTTGGCATATCAAGACATTTCGCAGTTTCAGTGTATAGCAACAAAATAAGGACGAGGAATTGGGGAAATGTTTTAACATTAGAAGGGGATCTAATTTTCTTCCATGTGAAAAGATTAAGAGTGATCACACAGCTCATAGACCCAAGAAACAAGAGACAGGTTCTACAGAAACAGGAACACAGGTCTGGAACCCTGAAAGCCTCTGCCACAGTCTGGATCAATCCAGTCTGCTCGGGTTTGCTTCCTCTTCCCTCTGTCCCATCCTGTCTCCATTAGAGGATTTGCACAGGGACAATGGCGCACAGTCTCTTTTCACTGATGCTGCAGGGTCTTTGAATGTGAGGCAATGGAGCAGAGCTCTCTCTCTCTCTCTCTCTCTCTCTCTCTCTCTCTCTCTCTCTCTCTCTCTCTCTCTCTCTCTCTCTCTCTCTCTCTCTCTCTCTCTCTCTCTCTCTCTCTCAAAAGATAAAAGAGTTTCTGAACTGCCTTGTTGCTTTATAGAGATGGGGGCTGTGTTGAGAGGGGTCAGGAAATTGGCAAGAGCATCAACGAGGGGGGTGGGGGGACAGAACAAGTGTTGACCTTCCTTCCAGACATTATGCAGCAAAGGAGGCCTTGGTGTCGTCAGGTGCTTGTATTCAAAGAAGGTTGCAGCAGTCTTTCCACTCGCTTCTTGCCATCAGTTTTCCTGTCATTATTGTCTCTGTTGTGGACTCAGCTGACGAGCATCCAACGGTGTTTCTGGATTCGTTCTCCTCGTAGCTGCTGTTTCTTCTTCTTCTTCTTCTTCTTCTTCTTCTTCTTCTTCTTCTTCTTTCTTCTTCTTCTTCTTCTTCTTCTTTCCTCTTGTCTTCTCCCTGTTGCTTATCTGTCTTCCTTCTCCTCCTCCTTCCTCTTCTATTTATTTTTCCTTTTTTTTCTCTCCTTTACATCGATTTTTTCTCTTTTGTTCCTTTTTTCCCATGCATTCTGAATTCTAATTCTTGTTCTCAATCTTTCTTTCCTCTTCGTCTCTTCTTCTTCTTCTTCTTCTTCTTCTTCTTCTTCTTCTTCTTCTGATTTTTTCACCTCACTTTACCTGCTTGAAGACTTCTTCTTTCTATATTTCTGATGCTTTAACCAATCACGTCATTATTCCAATCATCTAACGTCCCTCTTCCATTTAGTCCAGACCATTTTTTCATTGCCATTTCCAAACGATTGGCGTATTCGTCATATCAAGAAATTCGCAGCTTCCAGTGTATAGCAGGAATATAAGGACAGAGACCTGGGACATGTTTTAACATTAGAAGGGGATCTAATTTTCTCACATGTGAAAAGATTAAGAGTGACCACACAGCTTAAAGACCCAAGAAACAAGAGACAGGTTCTACAAAAACAGGAACAGAGGTCTGGAATGGTGAAAGCCTCTGCCACAGTCTTGACCAGTCCAGTCTGCTTGGCTTTGCTTCCTCTTCCCTCTGTACCAGCCCAGGTTCCTGTCTCCATTAGAGGATTTGCACAGGGACAATGGCGCACATTCTCTTTCCAGTGATGCTGTGGGGTCTTTGAATGCGAGGCAATGGAGCAGAGCTCTCTCTCTCTCTCTCTCTCTCTCTCTCTCTCTCTCTCTCTCTCTCTCTCTCTCTCTCTCTCTGGAGACTTATGTGGCTGTGTACTTGTGAAAATGCGCCCGTGGGTGCCCACTCACGTGTGTGTGTGTGTGTGTGTGTGTGTGTGTGTGTGTGTGTGTGTGTGTGTGTGTGTGTGTGTGTGTGTGTGTGTGTGTGTGTGCGTGCGTGCATGCGTGCGTGCGTGTATGTGTGTGTGTGTGTGTGTGTGTGTGTGTGTGTGTGTGTGTGTGTGCGTGTGTGTGTGTGTGTGTGCATGTGCCTCTCCATCTGTGTATGTCTGTGTGTTTATATCTGTGTGTCTGTGTCTACATGTATTTGCTGGATAGAAAATCATATACTACATTGGCATTTGAATCTCAGCACATGTGCATACGAAGATCGTTCAGACTCTCTGTTCTCCACATCTCTACCTTGTAAAAGCCAAAGTCTCTTGATCAAGTCTCCATTTGCACCATGCCCTTTCAACGCTTTTCAATGGCCATCAACGTCAGAATTATGGCTGAAAACCCCAAAAAACGCCACAGCCATTAGCTTCAGTCTCCATTCAAGCTTGCATCATGATCATTGAAAAGGGCAGAAGAGGAAGGGAGACAAAATGTTAAGGAGAGCAAAAGTGAAGGTTGGAAGAAAGCAGACCAGATTGATGTATCAATAGCCAGCTGGAGGCCAGGGAAGAGAAGGAGGGGTAGCTAATGCTGAGCAGGATAAATTCTAACAGAATGCCAGATGACTGTACAAAATAGGCAGCCATCACAATACAGGAAACAGCCAGACGACTGTATAAACAGGCAACCATCACAATAAAGGAAACAGCCAGACGACTGTATAAACAGACAACCATCACAATACAGGAAACAGCCAGACCACTTTTCTTAAAGATACCGGCAGGTTCGTTTGGAAACCTGGGAGACTGTTCCACATTTCAGATCAGTTCAGTCTTCTTGGCCTCACTTCCTCTTCAATCCATTGCCTTCTTCGTTACCGTACCCTTTAGAGGATATCCGCCGCCGACAATCGCGCGCCAAATCTCTTTTGAATGACGTTGTGGACTGGATGAATGTGGAGCAATGGAGTAGAGAGCACTAACCTCCCTCACAAACTAAGAGCTCCTGGCCTGAAGTGGTTTGAGAACTAATTCAAAACAGGGCAGAACGGACGATCAAGTGAAGGTTGATCTTTTGTCTCAGAGATCAAGGTTGCTTTGTGAAGATGGGAGCTGTGCCAAGTTGGGTCAAGGAAATTGGCTTAAAAACATCAATGAGGGGGTGCGGGGCACACAAAAAAGTGTTGACCTTTCTTTTAGACAGTATGCAGCAAAGGAGGTCTTGGCATGGTTAGGTGTTTGTATTCCAAGAAGGCTGAAGTCGTCTTTCCACCACCCTTGGCCATCAGTCTTCCCATCATCATTGTCTCCATTGTGAACTCAGGAGATAAGCATCCAGTGGTGAGTCTGGATTTACTTTATTCTCCTAGTAGTAAATTCTTCTTCTTCGTCTTCTCTTCTTCTTCCCCCTCCTCTTCTCCTTACTCCTTTTCTGTCTTCCTCAATCTCCTTTTTTTTTCTTCTTCTTCTTCTTCTTTTTTTCATTCTCCTTTCCATCTATTTTTCTCTTCTGTTCCTTTTTTTCACCCACATTCTTTATTCTTATTCTCTTTCTTTCTTTCCTCTTCATCTTCTTCTTCTTCTTCTTCTTCTTCTTCTTGAATGTTAACCTCACTTAAGCTGCTTGAAGGCTTCTTTCTTTATATCTGACGTTTCAATCTGTAATAGACATCATCTGTTACGGCATGATTCCAATTCATCTAACGTCCCTCTTCCATTTAGTCCAGGCCGTTTTTCATTGCCGTTTCCAAACAGACGTTTGACGTACTCGTCATATCAGCACATTTCGCAGCTTCAGTGTATATAGCGACAAAATAAAGACGTGGCTTTGGGGAAATGTTTTAACATTAGAAGGGGATATAAGTTTCTTACATGTGAAAATATTAAGAGTGATCACACAGCTCATA
>JADBJO010003056.1:10000-17500 GCA_016801955.1 Conus betulinus | reverse complement strand
ACAAAACCAATGGTTGAATTTGTGTTTTGCACTTATGCCCGGTTATATCCGTATAGTTTGTTAAACCATAGCACTGCCTAAACTGGAGCTTTTTCCTTTTATACCTATTTATCCCCCCCCCCCCCCCCCCCCCCCCCCCCCCCCCCCCCCCCCCCCACCCACCCCCCCCACCCCCCCCCTTGGGTTTTTCTGTTTTTTCTTTTTCTTGATTACTGTCGTTCTCAAACTTCAAGCCAATGTCACACAAAAATATTTGTATCCATTTCACACACACACACACACACACACACACACACACACACACACACACACACACACACACACACACACTGTAAGTAGGATCAGGTAAATCACGGCCTATTCGTCAGTTACGATTTCTCATACAATTATTTCCATGCTGCGATTGTAGACCCTTAAGGGTTCTCGTGACTGAGCCACATTCGCCGGAGGAGAGACATTCAACTGATACAGATGGACCATAAAGTGAAGTGTCCGACGCTTCGTAGCATGCTGGCGTACGCCAGTAAATCCAAACGAATTTAAAGTATGAAAGTTCGAGCAGTGGGCGACTCACACAGGTATTGCCCTGCGAATAAAAATCTGCGATGTAAGGGAAACAACAACACAAATGTCGCCACTTGAAGGCCTGCTATTTACGATTGTCTCCCTTGTTCTTCCATTTGGAGTGCGGCCCGTAGCCGTCTTCCATTAGTAACCACAGTCAAGTGTTTGACTATTATTGTTACGTTTGGCGTGAAGACGACTGAAGAGAGAAAATAAAAAAACTTTTATTGAGAGAAAGAAGGAGGGTATAGAGTGCAGAGAAGGGTGGAGGGGCGGGGGGGGGGGGGGGGGGGGGGGGAGGGAGGAGAGAGTTGGATTTACGGAATTGCAGATACCTTCGTACTGAAGGTACCTGCCGTTGGGACCTGCACTATTTCCTGAGGGAGCAGATTCCAGTCCCTTACTGTTCTTGGGAGGAACGACATAATTTCTTTGTTCCGTCCGGCATGTTATTCAGCTGAATTGTTGGTTGTGGGCCCCCTCCTTGATCTTGTTTGGAGGTGTTTAAGATGGTGGAACTTTACAGCCGTTGTGTTTCATGTTGTAAAAAACATGGTTAGTCGTGCCGCTTTCCGCCTCGTCTCAAGGGGTGGCCATTTTAGTTCCTCCAGCATGGTGGTGACGCTGGAGGTCTGCTTGTGATCGCTCATGACAGAGCGGGCCGCTCTACGTTGGATGGCCTCTATGTCCTGGATATATTTTTTGGCAGTGTGTGGGTCCCAGACAGTGGAGGCGTATTCCAGCACTGGTTTCACTAGTCTTTGTATGCCATTTCTTTGACCTTTCTGCCAGTGTTTTTTAGTTGTTGTTGTTGGGTTTGTTTTTTTTTTTGTTTTTTTCTTTTTGGTGGGTTTTGTTGTTGTTGTTGTTGTTGTTGTTGTTTTTAGTCAAATGATTCCAGCGTTTCCTGTGGAGCCGATAGTCGGGAGTTCCAAACACTGCTGGCGTCAGATTTTTTCGGCTTAGAATACCTCTTGTCAACCCAATAGTAAATAGGTACCTGGTTCTGCTCAGGAAAGGTTTAAGGCGGTGGAAGGAGAGGAGGGGGATGGGGGGGGTGGGGGGTGGGGGAGGGGGGGGGCGTGGGCTACTGTAGCCTTGTAAGTTGTATCATACCGTGGTGTCATCAAAGTTCACCACGTTTAGTCCGTTATTTTCTGGACATTGTGCTCACTTTTCAGTCTGCATCAAACTCTGTAGGCGACGATTTACAAACATGGTCATGGTGCTGTAGTGTTTTTCAACAAAAAAAAAAAATGAAAAAAATAAGATGAAACAAGAAAGGTTTTGAAATAAATACAGAATCGACCTAACGATGTGTGAGGCAACAACGGGAGTTATCTTTTCTTGCTCGAAACGACAGTTCTGCAAAACATGTTTCGCCACAGGGTCAGCGAAGAGACAGAACTGCTCCCTCTTTGTCACCTTTAGAAGCCGAAAGTATTGAACGGTGTATTTTACATGCTGTTTATGCAGTCAGTTCTACCATCTTGAATATCAACGTTGGTGGGAGTCGAAAGTGACGTCATACCAAATATGGAAATTCTGGTTCCAGTCCAAAAATACTGTGTGGTCCCAAGCGCTATCTATTCTATCATACACGCCACTCAGCGCAGGCTTCTAAGGTTGGTGCAGCTATAGCTTGCTGGTTCGGCAGTTGAAGACAATACTTCTCTGGGTCCCTGTCGTACCTTCGGTTGTAACTTTTTTTCCGCACATTGTGCCTGACTCTGTTACACATTTGGGGGGGGGGGGGGGGGGGGGGGCGGGGGGGGGGGGTAACGGCTATAATGGTAAAAAGTAAAAACATCGGGCAATATTTGTGACCCATAATGAACATACCTACAAATTTTCACAAATATAGGCCAGTCACTTTCTGAGATATTGCATAAATAAACAAGGAAAAACCGTTACATGCCGTTACAGCCGTTAGTAACGCTATAAAACGGGGTAGGGTAAACTGAAACATCGGGCGTCATCCGTTACCCGTAATGAACATACCTGCTAGTTTTCACAATGATCCGACAAGTACTTTCTGAGATATTCCATGAAGAAAAAAAAAAAACGTTACATGCCGTTTAGTAATGGCTATAACGGTAAACTAAAACATCGGGCATATTCTTGACCCATAATGAACATGCTAAATTTCCCAAAGATCGGCCATGTACTTTCTGAGATATTCCATGAAGAAGAGAAAAAAACGTTACAAGCCGTTACAGCCGTTAGTAACGGCTATAACGGTAAAACTAAAATCATCGGACATCATCGTGACCTATAATGAACATACCTGCTAATTTTCAAAAAGATCAGTCAAGTACTTTCGGAAATATTCCATAAAGAAGAAAAACCGTTTACAGGCCGTTACAGCCGTTAGTAACAGCTATAAACGGTAAACTAAAACATCGGGCATTATTCTGCGTGACCCATAAATGAACATACCTACAAATTTTCACAAACGATAGGCCCCAAGTACCTTCTCAATATTCCATAAAAAAGATACAAAAACCATAAAGGCTGTTGCAGCCTTAGTAGTACGGCTATAAGGGGGGTTGGTAAACTAAACACATCAGGCATCATCCGGGACCCATAATGAACATACCTGCTAATTTCACAAAGACGATCGAATCAAGTGCTTCTGAGATATTTATAAACGGTAAACTAAAACCACATAGGGACATCATTCGTGGACCCATAATGACCAAAGCTACAAAATTTTAAGAAAGAGCGTTTCCGTGGGAGCTAGTCGTGTTGTCTGGGAGCGATGTGGAACAATTTTTTGACTCCGTCGGACGGAACGTACAGAAAGACAAACACACAGATAGAATTTCTTTAGTTCACATTCTAAAGTCCAACCACACTTATAGCCCATTGAGTCTTTTTTACGCGCTAGGAGAGACACGACATGAGACATCCCCCCACTGCAGAGTAATGCATTTTTTTTTTTTTAGTCTATTTTTTGAGGATCCCTTTTCTCTCGAGATCAGAGTGGCTTTATGGAATATTCCGTAAATGAGAGAGGAGGGGCACAGCATTAACCGTTACCACCGGCCATGAAGCGAGTACCGTAACAGTTATCTTTCTTTGAGAGCCGCGCGTTTCAGATGACTTAAGAGATCCCCTTTGGGCCCCATAATTCGGTGACTATAATGAACAAAGACGGCCTCAATTTAGAGGAAAGATCGGCCCAGTAGAGTGACGTTTTGTCCTGGAGGATGCGTGGAATTGAGCAACTCCTTGGCCACCTCGAGATAGGAGGAAGGGACGTGAGAGGGGAGAATCAACACATCGAGAGGATGCAACGTATTCGGTAACGGATTGGTAGAGAGTCGAATTCTAAACTGGATTATATGTGAGGGGAGACATATGTGCGAATTAGCAGGATTGTTTTTTTGCGAGCGTGGATGATAGTGTTGTGCGACAGAGGCGAAAGCGACGAGGAAGAGAGATTGAGGAGTACTCTGCTTAAAGAGCGTGGGGGCGTGAGAGAGTTTTTTTTATTTGATTGAAATTAGTTTTTGACGCTGTTTGTTCGCCCCCCCCGATCATGTAATAGTTTCGTGTGGTGTATGATTGTGTGAGAGGATGTGGATCTCGGTTTTTTTGAGAGGACTGTCTTGGGGGTACATGAGAGACGTGACGAAGGGGATAGACTTTCCCGGGAGTCGAGGGAGATGGGGAGAGCGACGAGAGAGGAGGAGATCTGAGTGGAGACGGGAGGGTGCCTTTGTGTGAGTGTGTGAGAGAGGTGTGGGTGCGTGTGTGAGTGGGAGGGTGTTTGTGTCGTAGAGGGGGGACGGTAAATATCGAAAAGTCGCGCACTGTTTATGAAAAGGATTTTTGCGAAGAAAATATGAGAAGTTATTTCCTTTCGCAACGGCCGACGGTTTACCGTTCATTGTTTTCATCGTTTTAGTATTCCGTCATGCGTGTGTATATCTCTGTGTAGTGCGTGCGTGGCAGTGGAGTGTGTGTGTGTGGTGTGTTGTGTGTCTGTCGGTCTGGCTGGTGTGTGCGCGAGAGGCGCGCCGCGTGAGTTGCACGTGCGTGCAGTGGGGGCGGTGGGTGGGTCGTGTGTGTTGCGCCGGGGTGCGGGCGGAGGGGGGAGGTGGGGGGGAGGCTCGTGGGGGGGGCGCTGTGGGCGTGCGAGGGGAGTGCCCGTTGAGAAATGGGGCGGTTGTGTTGTGTGTGTGGGGGCGTGTGAGCAATAATCAAATTAATCAATAGTGATGTTATTGTGGCAGCGTGAGTCCGTTGGGGATAATGGTTGCCCGTGGATTTGGTTGGGTTTTTTTTTTTTTCTTTGTTGGTTGGTTGTTTTGGTTTTTGGTTTTGGTTTTTTGGTGTGTGTGTGTGTGTGTGTGTGTGTGTGTGTGTTGTGTGTGTGTGTGTGTGTGTGTGTGTGTGTGTGTGTGTTTTTAACTCAGAAATAGGGGAAAGGAAAAGAACATTGGCTATGTGACTGTATTTTGACACAAAGAATTGCCAGTGGCACCCATTCCTAACAACACAAGCGTCAGTAACAAAGACAAGACATGTTATAGCCTACTTCGCAGCTGGCACCAGTGATAACAAGATTATGCTTATCATAACTTTGTTTGTTTTGTTTTGTTTCTTAATTAAGATAATACTTTATGAATTTAGGCGCGTGACACATTAGTAGATGACATCTTTTCTGTTCTTTCTGTCATATTTGAATAATACTTTAGTTTAAGATTGACAGATACACAGACACCCAGGTAGATAGATAGATAGATAGAGATTTAACGTTTTTTGTTGTTGGTTTTGTGTTGTTGTTGTTGTTGTTGTTTGTCTTTTTTGTTGTTGTTGTGTTTGTCTTTTTTTTTTTTTTTTATTTAATAATTAAACCGAAATGACACCGGAACGATATTACAAGTGAGCATACTCTTGTAGTTCTTAATAGCCGAAATGAAGAGACGTTGCTGCTCTCTTATATAAATGTTAGTCGCCCGATTCAGTTGCTGTGCTTTTTTTCTGTATAAGGGAGAAAACTGTTTTGTTAATGGATATGAAAGCAGCAGTTTCCTTTCTTTACATGTTAGTCGCCTACTCCTCTGATATATGAGATTAGTCTTTTTCTTTTCCCTTCTCCCTTTGCAGGGGAAGAGAGGGAGAAAAGAAGAGGGGGGGAGGAGAGGGGTAAGGTTTGAAAGGTTGATGGTAGTGTGAATGGAGAGCACAGTCGGGGGTTTGTTTGTTTTGTGACGACTGTTTAAACCACAAATTTACAACGGTGGAGATCAAAATTACTCTGTGTGTGTGTGTGTGTGTGTGTGTGTGTGTGTGTGTGTGTGTGTGTTGTTGTTTGTTGTGGTGTTGTTGTTTTACCCTCTACATGCATTTTAAAAAGTCTGCATACACTATCCAGTCTCGATTCAGCAAGTTTGCACCGATGCATGACCGTGATCTGATCTAAAGACACATCTCTCTCTCCTCTCTCTCTCTCTCTCTCTCCTCTCTCTCTCTCTCTCTCTCTCCTCTCTCTCTCTCTCCTCTCCCTCTCTGCTCTCCTGTTTTTGTTTGTTTGTTTTTTTTTTATTCCTTGTGTTTGACTACCCACCATGTCATGATCACCTTTATAAGTAGCCTGCTTGTCGCCATAGAATTACATTACACTGTTGCCTTGTTGAATTGTCAGTATGAATGATATGTGTTGAAATAATATATGCATGGCAAGACCAGAATGTAAATCTAGGCCTAAAAATCTTCATATTTGAGCATAAAAGATCAATCAATCAATTAATCTGTTTTGTGAATCCTTCAGCAATAAAGATCAATCTGTTTTGTGTATGCGACTGTTTTTAAATCTCATCATCAAGGCAGCTGCATTCTGTCTTCGGAAATGATGTTTCAATACAACATCAGTCTGCGTGCGTTTTCTTTTCCTGTTGTCCATCGCACGATCACTCAATAGGCATCTCATCTCCGAATGGTCCTGGATCCAACATGCAGGCAAGGCTGTTCAGTTGCGCATGCGTCGACTGACAGACGTGACCTCGGTACAGAGTCTCACGTGGAAGATTAAAGTTGGATTGGATGAGGCACAAATTCTGAACGGAAATTCAGTCTGTTCCAACCTTGCTGTCTTGCGCGAGATTCGAACCTCTGACCTCGGAACAAGAGCCTGACTCTGTACCCACTGCTAAGGCCGACAAAGTACTCAGTAAAACCTTTATTTTCCACACACCAGAATGGTGACTGAAACTGCGCGTTACAGCTTAGCATATGGTTTCTCTATCGTGTTTATCCGGCGTTTTTTTCAATGTCACAAAGAGTGATAGCACTTCAGAAATGTCGTGTTGACAGCTCGTGTGACGCTCGCTTCTGGTTTCAGAGTGAGATCTCATTTGCATGCGACCTCTGAACCATGCATACAAAACCCTTACTGTGGGGGTGTTGTAACTAGTGAACCGTGGGACTCAAGAAGAAATACTGCAGCTAACTGCTGACTTTCATTGCATATGCCACGGAGAAGTTTGATGTTAGCATATGTCTGTATTTAAGTCCAGATTTCTTGTATCTATCAGCACAATGTCTGACTTGAAACCTTTCCCAAAATGTGAACTGTATGTAGCCTACAACATCAAATTCGTCAATATCCTACGGTTGATATGATACTACATTTCCACCAGAACGTTTCAATCCTGTTCCGTGAAACTGACACATATATACCACGGCCGCGCGCGCAAGCAAGCACACACACACACACACACACACACACACACACACACACACTGACTAACTGAAACCAATTTATTGTCAGATTAACTCAGGATTGTACTCTCTCTCTCTCTCTCTCTCTCTCTCTCTCTCTCTCTCTCTCTCTCTCTCACACACACACACACACACACACACACACACACACACACATACGCACGCGCACGCACTCACGCAAGCACACACACACACACACACACA
>JADBJO010003055.1:267500-269018 GCA_016801955.1 Conus betulinus | reverse complement strand
GTCACAAAGGAACCAACAAGCCACACCTCACTCAACATCAGATCCTCACCTGTGTGCTGACGTGTCTCCCTGCTTCTGCTCACACGGCAAACCTGCCATCACTGCCATGCCGTCGTCTCAGTTGGGACTTGTGAGGAAAATGTCTTTTTTTCCTTTCGTTTTTCCTTTTTTATGGTTTGATTGATGCCGAACTGTGTTGTTCCAGAATGTATAGTACTATAGTCAATGTTTTAGATCAAGTAAGAATAGGGGCTTAGTATCCTTGATGGGGCGGGAGGAGGGGCGGGGGGAGGGGAGGGGGGGGGGGGGGGGGCTTGGAGAAATTTTCATTAAAAGGATAAGACAATACTTCATTTTCATTAAAAAGGATAAGACAATACTTTCATTTGAAAGAGGTCTTTTCATGTAGTGGTAAATATCTTTGGAAGTATGGAGTTTAAACAAAATTCCAGCTCTATCAAACGATCAAGATATTTTCCCTCCACAATCTACAAACAAGACAGTCAGTGAACGAGTCAAAAAAACTAACACAAGACACTCACTCGTTGAAAACAGTTTTGCCTTGGCTCCTTTGCACCTATGGACTCTGACCTGCACCGTAAGTGTGCGCTCCCTTTGAAATACTGTCAGAGAGAGAGAGAGAGAGAGAGAGAGAGGAGAGAGAGAGAGAGAAATGCGTTCCCACCTATCCTGAAGTCATCCTAGTCGAATGCGAAATGAAATGATAGGATGCCACAAGGTGGTCACCGAGAAGTTACATGAAAGGTGAAAATTGTTAACGCTATTCATTTGTACTGGTATCACCATGACCATCTTACACATGGAAATTATAATATTGCGATATTAAAGAGATTTCTGTTAGGAGAATATCTTTGTGTGTGCATTCTGTCTGCTGTTTTTGACGCAAGAAGAAAGCATTTTGTCAAAAATTTTACTGGTCCGTAATGTGAAGACTGCGTCACTTCACACCTTTTGTGCATTTATTCGTGTTTTGCCTTTTTTTTTCTTTGTTGTTGTTGTTGTTTTGTTTTGTTTAAGGAATTTTTACAGTCATTTTCATTCTCTTGCAATATTGAAAGTCAAATTTAGAAAAAAAAAAGGAGGAGTTACCGCCACAGATACAGACAAATAGATTACAGGACAAAAACAATGCATTTCGACCTCGGGGTCTTCTTCAGGCCAAAAAACAAACAACGTTTAGGCTGTGTGCATAGTGCACCCGGATCCGGCTGTGCTTTGCACCGCCGTGCGCCGCCCGGCAGAAAAAAAACCGTGCTCCGTTCATCTCTTTTCCGGGCGACGGCGGCCAAAGCTGTGATAGTGCACCCAACTCGACCCGTGTGAAGAGAGCTGTGATTGTGCCGGTCGTGCAAACGGTACTTTCCCCGGCCTTTCAGGGTGAAGGGACTTTCTTTTCAAACATTGACCGTGAGGCTCAGAGATAATTTATTTTACCAAAAAATGACTTTAATCATGCCAACACAGATATTCTCTCTGCTGCTTGGTACAAATATCAAG